>JAVJIF010006736.1:0-102480 GCA_038442645.1 Agave tequilana
TCTCTCTATGGATGTTAAGCCAAAACCTAGAGTCCAAGCTCTGATACCATTGAAAATCACCTAGAGGGGGTGAATAGGTGATAATGCTAATCAATGCACAATATAAAAATTATGAAGCAACATCTCACAAAGCAAGTGAATATAGCAATGAATGTAGAGAGCAAGTAATAAGAGCAATGAAAATAGAGCAAGAAATAAGAGCAAGTAAACCAAACGCAAACACCGAGATATGTTATCGAGGTTCGAGCACCCATCTCTACTTCCCCGCCTTCCCCAGAAGGATTCCAACCACTTCCACTATCACAAAGATGTCACAAATACACGGAGTACCCAACTCCCAATCTCAAGTACAAGCAATCTCTGAGTAGTCAAAGACCACAAACTCTCTCTTGCAAAATTCTCTTCCCTTCAAAGGTCCTCAGAGAAATAATGAGTAGGAATGAAGCTATTGTGTGTAAGGAGAAAAGAAAATGAAATCAGAGAATTCTTGAAGCACTTCAGAAATGAGAGAGAATTTCAGCACAAAAACCAAGAAACCAGTCTTTTTGAAAGCCTTAAACTTTTGGAAATTTTGATAATTTTTCTTGTTACCAACCTCTCCCTAAACACCCCTATTTATAGAAGAGGGCTAGGGTTAGGAGATAAACATATTTAAGGCTAATCAGAAAATATTAGAACCAAAACATGTCACTTAAACAAATTAAGTGAGAAAAGGACAAAATAAACCAGCTCAGAAACTAGCCGTTACTGTTCAAACGGCTAGCACGGTCGACCCGGTCCCGGTCGACCGCTAGTTCAAAGAAATAGTCGTTGCAGGCTACGGTCGACCGCCCGGTTGACCCAAACAAACAGAGAGCTCTGCTCTCAGACCGGTCGACCGGGACGGTCGACCGTCCAAAGACTTCCAAACGTGCACAGATTTGTGCACGTCGGTCGACCGACCCGGTCGACCAACTTCTAGCCAGCCAAGTCGACTTGTCAGAAGACTTAGTCGACTGGATGAAGTCTGGAATGGACAGAAAAATAGTTTTAAAATATTTTGAAAAATCTTTTAACACTCCTAAAAATCACCAAAAATAGTTTATCATTTTGCATTGATATATATAACATGTGGTAAAAAGTTTAGCTCAAATATCAATCATTATGAACTATTTTTGTCTCTTATCATTTTTACCAAAACCAAAAACTGTATTTTCTAAAACTTGGATTTTGAATAGAAAATACGTTTTGTCCAAAACTTCTTCCAAATACAAAAACATGATATTTAAACATTTTGAAGCATAATCCTATATACATGAAACATATGTATATCATAGTTTTTTCATAAATTCCAATACCAAAATAAGTTTTGATAAACACAAAACTTAAAACACATGATTATGTATATCAAAGTAAGTTTGTAGGTTGAAGATTGTATACAAACTATTTATGTTAGGAAACAAGATGTGCGCAAAAACGTGTGTGATAGAGCTTCAAACCTATTCACTATTCTTTAACAAAATTCTAAACTAAAAACAAATCTAATAAATTATTTGAGCAATCTTGAAGTCTTGAGCCATGCGATGCCTTGCTAGAGCCTTCTCTTCTATGTTCCTTCCTTGATGTGCAAAAGCCTTCTTTGCTTCATGAACCTAGAAATTCTTGCAATAGCTAAGAAATGGCCTCCAAATATGGTACTAACCTGAAACTTATCTAAACAAACTAATTAGTACAAAATAGCACTTATTTGTTTTGTTATCATCAAAACTCTAAAACAAATGGAGAGTGTAACCTTTTGGGCCAACATAGATTTCCTCCAACAAAGATGCAATAGCCAGTAGTAGATTTCCTATTTACTTGATCATCAGCATATCCTGAATCAAAGTATCCAAAAATGTGTACATATTCATGTTTCCTATACACCACCCTTTTTGTGGACAGCTCTTGATGTAAGCTAGAACCCTCATACAGCTAACCAATAGGTCTCTCTGGGCTGATGCATGAATCTACTCAGAACTTCTACAGCAAAAGTTATATTTGGCCTAGTAACCGTAAGATAGATCAGCTTCCCAATCAATCTCCTATATCTCCCTAGATTATCTGTCATCAAACCATAAATTTACATTGGCTTCCATTGGTGTATTAGCAGGCTTGCATCTTAAAAATCATATTTCCTTCAGAAAGTCTAGAGCATACTTCTGCTGAGAAAGAAGTACACTGTATTTTTGATGTGCAACTTCAATTCTCAGAATGTATTTTGAATGTCTCATGTCCTTCGTTACAAAATGACGCTTGAGATACATCTTAGCCTCCATTATTCCAGCTGAGTCACTACCAGTCAGAAAAATGTCATCAATATAAACAGCCAGAACTACAATTCCAGACCTTATGCGCCGAACGAAGACAGAGTGATCTGAATGACATCAGCAAAAGCAAATACCAGAAATGGTAAGAGTGAACTTCTCAAACCATGCCCTTGGACTCTGCTTGAGTCCATATATCCTTCTTTAGACAACAGACTTTAGTCTCTCCCTGAGCAACATAACCTGGAGGTTGCTCTATATAAACTTCTGCCTGAAGATCCCCATATAAGAAGGCATTCTTGACATCCATCTGGAAAATGGCCTGACAAGTTAACAATAGAGAACAGAATGAATTTTGATAAGAGTTCATCCTGGCAACTGGCGAGAACGTCTCAAAATAGTTGATGCCATATGTCTGAGTATACCCCTTGGCCACGAGCCTGACCTTATATCTATCCACAGATCCGTCTGGGCGGTACTTTAAAGCAAAGACCCAGCGACAACCAACAATCACCGCATCTGTTGGTGTTGAAACAACTCCCAAGTTTCTATAAATGTAAGAGCTTACATCTCCTCATTCATAGCCTGTTTCCAAGTAGATACCAATAAAGCCTCTGTATAAGACCTGGGTATAGACTCAGAAGACAAAGAGAGCAAACTGGCAAAAAGTGGGGTTTAGGTGATCATAAGAGACGAAATTTGAAATAGGGTGATCAGTGCAAGATCGTTTACCTTTTTGAAGATCAATAGAAATATCAAGATCAGAGGGAAAAGCTGATGGTGGAGGAGGATCGCATACCAGAGAGGGATTAGTCGGGATTGATTCGGAGACAAGAACCTTTGGGCGATGTGTAGACGTATTTGAAATCCCGAACTGGCTTTGATGCAGGTGGATCTGTAGTTTCTGATGGCGGCACTGGCGAAGCAACAGTAGAAGCAGGTGTAGACAATGGCAAGACAGTGAAGGAGGAACAATTTCAGATATGGTGGCAGGAACCTGTGTAGAGAAATATAGAGCAGACTCAAAGAATGTGACATCAGCATATATTAAATCCTTCCTGGTGTAGGGATTATAACACTGGTATCCTTTTTTGTTTCTAGAATACCCAACGAAGACACACTTTATAGATCTACGAGATAGCTTATCTAGCCCAGGAGACAGTCATGAACAAAACAAGTGCATCGAAAAACATGAGTCACGAACAAGGGGGTTTTGTTAGCATATAGACAAGAAAGCAAAATTTTATTGAGAACAGAAGAAGGCATCCTATTAATTAGATAAAAAGCACTTAACGCAGTATCAGATCATAAAAATTTCAGAACACTCATATAAATCATTAAGGTTCTAGCAACATCTAGAATATGTCTATGCTTTCTTTCAACAACTCCATTTTGTTGGGATGTATGAGAACACGAAGTCTGATGAATAATTCCATTTTTGGAACAAAACTAGAGACATCCTTTTTTACATACTCCTAGGCATTATCAGTATGAAGTACACGAATGAAAGTAGAAAACTGATTTTTTATTTTATTAAAGACAGACTCAATTATACTGGACATTTCTGACCTTTCTTTTAGGAGATATAACCACGCCATGCAAGAGAAGTCACTAACAAAGAGCAGAAAATATCTAAAACCCTTAATAGAAAGCACACAACTAGGACCCCAAGCATCAGAGTGGATCAACTCAAAAGCAGAACTACTACGACTATTGACTCGACTCTAAAGGTAACACGATGATGCTTACCTAACTCACAAGACTTACAACCTAAAAAAGAGATAGAGGACTCAATAGGAATAACTGACCGCATTTTTTACCGAAGGATGACCCAAGCGCGAGTGCCACAGTAAAATCGGATCAGGCTGACCTGCAACCAAGCCCGTAGGGGTCGCTCGATCGTCCAAATAGTATATGCCTCCTCGCTCATGCCCCGAACAATCATCCTCCCAGTCGACAGGTCCTGAAGCACATAATGAGAGAGGAAAACGTTATTTTGCAGTTATTTTGTTTAGTGAGCTGACTGATAGACAAGACTAACAGAAAATCGTGGAACATATAGGACATTAGTTTGGGTCAAAAATGTAGTAGCCTGAACTACCCCCATTGCCTAGTACAGGTAAATGGGTACCATCAGCAATTTTAATCGAGGGGTAGGCAGTGGACATGTTTAAGAAAACAAACTTTTGTGTAATACCTGTCATGTGGGATAAAGCTCCAGAGTCTAATATCTAGGGCTTTTGAATAAAGGCAGTATAGGCGTGCATACCTGAAGCAGATGCATGAGTCGCTGAAAGATTGTTATATAAGGTGTTCTTGACATACATCTGGAACAACGACCATGACAAGTTAACAGCAATAGAGAACAGAATCCTGATAGAGTTCATCCTGACAACTGACGAAAACATCTTAAAATAGTCGATGTCATATGTCTGAGTATTACCCTCCGCTACGGCCACGACCATGACATTTGCCACGTCCAAAAGTCATGACAGACTGCTCAATGGATGGTGCAGAGGAAACATCTGCTTCAGTAAATACTCGCATAACTCTCGAGAAGGTGGCAGTTAACGTGAGAACCTCTTATAATCTGACCTCGCACCTAGGATCGTAGTGAAGGGCTCAAGCCAGATAGAAACTTTGACACTCCGAGATCTGACAATACCCCCTTAGCGTTGTCGCATCAGTAACAGCAGGTTGATGCAACTCTAACTCATCAATAAGACTTTTGAGTTCGTCATAAAACTCAGACACAGATCTGTCTCCCTATTTAAGCTCAAACAGGCGCTCATAGATCTCAAACACCATCGAAAGATTCTTCTCATTGATATAAATCACTTTCAGTGTATCCCACCCGTTCTTAGCAATAGTCAAGCACATAACACTACCACTAATCTTCTCCTCCAGACTGCTGAGAAGCCATGTCATCACAAAATAATCTCCAGTAAACCAAGTCACATACGTGGGATCTTTATCAGCAGGTGGAGGTTGTAAGAGGTGAGCCAATTTGTTCTGAGCACCAATGAATATGCGGAATGCTCGCGCCCATAATAGGTAGTTGAAGCCATTCAGCTTCACCGTAGTCCCGAACATTATCTTGAGCACAGAAGTCTCAACCATCAGAGAGATTATAGTGAAAGAGGAACTTGTAGCCTCAGACATAATAGCAGTAGATAGATTACCAGAAATCAGAAGTAGTACCAGGAGATAGCTAGTAAGCAAGAGAACCAAGCAACTTAGTTACCAAATAAAGGCATAGACAACTAAAATTGCATCAAGGAAATAATATCTCAGCCGGAAATAGCCAGATCAGATGTAAAAATCTGATTTTTAAGCAGAAAACAGATCAGATCTCATCAAAGAAGTCTTGTAGAGCATCCAAATAACCAGATAAGATGTAAAAATCTGATTTTTAAGCAAAAACAGATCAGATCTCACCAGAGAAGACTTGTAGAGCATCCAAATAGCCAGATCAGATGTAAAAAAAAAAATGATTTTGAGTAGTAATGGCTCTGTTTGCGACCTCTGGAGAAGGCAGGAGAAGGGGCGGCACCCTTTTTAGGTTTGGAGGGGGTGGCGGCGTTTAGAGAAGGGGTGGCACCTCTTAGAGGGGGTGGCAGCACTTGGAGAAGGGGTGGCACCTCTTGGAGGGGGTGGCGGCACTTGAAGAAGGGGGCGGCAGCAATGTGGAGGTGATGGTGGAGGAAAAAGAGGAAATTTGAGAAAGGGAAGAAAAAAGATTGTGGATTTGAGGATTAGGGTTTCTCTGTGTCTGATATCATGCAGAGAAATAGAAAACCCTAAAAGATCATTATCATTGATAAAAGAGAGTTACAAGATATATATATATATAATATATATATATATATATATATATATATATATACAATGTTCTAAATGGCGGCCACAGCGGCTACATCGGCCGGAAAATTTATCGGGGATGGGGATATATCGGGGACATATCGGGGATATTTTCAAAAATCGAATGTCAAAATCGGACTGTAAATATACATATCTTCTTGTCTTAATTGCATCTCAATAAGACAATATATACATAAATTATATAAAGCTACATAAAACATCATACTTATATGTTTTACATAAACTTAACTCGATTACTTGCATTAAGCTTATAAATGCATAATCACTATCCAAATGTAGAATCTTCACAAATGCCACATTGCCACATCGCTCGAATTAGCCAAATACTTAACCTAGAAATTAAGTGTAAAATGCTATATCGGGTCCAAAATCGGCCAAATTGCGGCCGATATATCGGGTCCATGCCGATTTATCGGCGATTTTGGGTGAAAATCGCTATATCGGTTGGATGTGCCAATCATTGCGGCTAGGTGTCGTAAACGCAATATCGCGCAATATCGGGTTATATCGGGGATATTTAAAACACTGTATATATATATATATATATATAAAGACAAGGAGGGTAAATGGGTAAATATGAGTATAACCCAAATACAAATAACTTAACACTAATCAACAAGCACTTAGATTGTCTCTGCAATTGATTAACGAATAACAAAAATTATTGAAGTTGAATCTCCAATAAGAGCTCGCAGTACTTTCTTCGCAACTTTAGGTGGAACACCATCATAATAAATTGCACAAACAAAACATAGTTTGTTGCATTTTCAAACATGATTTAGGGAATATGTGAAGCCTTAACTTAAGACAGCCATTCCAGGCACTTTTAATAGAAAAATATGAAAACTAAAGGTGGGAATTCGACGTGCCCTGCTAACCTGACACAAAATTAGTGGCTTGTTTTGTGCAATTTTAGTTGGGGTGGCGTTGGGCTTGAGATGGTGTCAATAGGGGCTGAAAAGGATCCCCGAATCTGCATGAGTGAGTTTGTGGTCACCAAATCATGTCAAGGTCAGCTTGCAACCTAAAACCCTCTTAAGCATAAGTCAGATGGGTCTTTGGAGTTTAAGAACAGGGTTCTAGGTAATACATGAGCATACCTGATTCTGTTAGAGACCCATGATATTTATAGATACTTAGAAGGATACTTTGATCAACTCAGATGTAGGATTTCAAGTTTATTTACAACTATAAAGGGGATTGGAAGCTTCTATTGAAGCCTATTATTAAGTATTTGTGGATAATAATTTTGGGGGGCCTAACTTCTTGGGCCATGCTTTGGGCTTGGATCTACTACCCCTTTATCTTCCCTTGATATTTTAGTCTATTAGCTCACAAGCTCGCCCTTGGCCGTAAGTTATTTAGTTAGCATGTTTTTGGATAGGCCTAGAGTAGTAGTATTTATTTCATTGGTTTCTAATATGTTGGGCCACCTCAAACGCCAACTTAACTTATAAACATATGCCCCCGCACTCCTCAGCCCAATTATGTCGGGGGAAGAAGTCATGGCTATTTCACAAGTTGTTTAAGGCAAAATAAATTATGCCGGAGTAACGAGGGCCGAAGTTATGAAATGAGGCAGCTATCCCAGGCAGACCAAACTACCGCGGTTTAGGATAAGCCTCACGGTACAACTATTAGGAAGACGAGGCGGTTCTAACCGGATTCGAAGCGGCTCCTAACCCCCGATTTGCCCAGATTTGGGCCTATCTATAGTTGCGCCCTTTAACCACTTTCCCTCACTGTAAATAACAATAAGCACGACTGAATAAGAGTTCCACAACCTCAAAATTCAACGACGAAATACCTAATAGCTTCTTAGCTACATATCGATCGTGCCAAGTGACTTTAGTAGAACTTCGGCTAGTAACTTTAGCACTCCCAAGGGGCCCTTTCGTCTGCCCAAAACTCGCCTCACAAGACCCTGAGAGCGTTGTAGAGATCCTTCTACCTTCTGATCCAGCCCTCACCTCTTATCTATCTATCATGTTCCTATAGAAGTAGCTATATTGTTTTAGTCGAAGTTCTATTTCCTAGTGTATCTGCATACGCGGTCCTTTGAACTTGTATGGTGTCGGAAGCACATATTGGCTTGAGCCGTGTCACATTTTGTGGTTATGTTTTCCTTGTAATTCAATTTTTATATTCAGTAGCGATAATTGGCTGGTGATTGGCGTAACGAAAATACACTTGTGTTGTGTTAATTTATTATTGTTTCCGTTACGTTTGATTTATATTTGATCTTTTCATTTCATTAATTGCCCTTTCAACACACTCATGGCGATAGTTGTCCCCCTTCTCGATATACATTTTCATGCCCTATACTGTTCGTGTGGCTGTATTGTGTGTCACTTCAAGCCTGGGGCGGAACACCAACATACAATGAAAAAATAAGTAACCCAGTTCAAGGCACATGTAGGCTTCTGGTTGGTTGGAAAAGGTAGAATATCAATAGCGATCATCTCGTGTACTTAGATGGGTATGAAATGTAGCATAAGATCTAGTTAGCTAGCAGCCAATCTTGGCAATTGGTGGCTTCTCATGTCCGGGAAAGTTCTACTTACTTCAAGAAAGTTTTGGGTGTGGATGAGTATATATACTCCTCGCTCTCTCGATTGCCGAAAACTCTAGGTCAACCTCTTTCCTAATTGTAGTTTCTTCAAAGAAGACCCCAGTCTCGACCATTCTTCTTGTTAGTCATGCTCACAACCGCGTCATGTTTATCATGGTGGCTTCAACACTGACTCCACCCTAAGGTTGTGTTTGGCAACTAGTGTTAAGGGTCTATGAGTTATTATTTTGAGAAAGGCAGGGGTGTATAGAGAGAGAGAGAGAGAGAGTCATATCACATCAGAGTTATCATACACAAACTCCAATTATGTGTAAGAGTCAAGGTATTGGGGGGAAAGGAGGCAGTAAAGTCTAAATTACTTTTCAAAATACCACTATTGCCCTTACGAGTACTACTGATCATTATTCTCTGCTATTTTTTACTTCATAAATGTTTGGAAGAGTTAGCAAGAGTTAGAAATATGATTCTTGCTAACTTTTGTTGCCAAACAATGCCTTAGTGATTGGAAATAAGAGTCAGAAGTTAAAGAGTTACGATTTTTGAAAATGAACATTAGATGAGTCAGGAATTAGGTTTTATTTAGTTGCTTGGATAGAAATAGAGTTAGCTAGAGTTAACAGAATAGAGAGAATGGAGGAGAGAGAATTAGTTCCAAAGTTATATTGGAATTAACCACTCTTGAGTTAGAGAGTTGGGAATTTTAAAGATGGTTATTGAAATGTTTCTAGGTAACTCAAAATCCATCTAACTCATTATTATTTAAACCCATTTGCCAAGAGTTTAACATGAATTAATCTAACTCGTTTGCTAACTCTTGTTGCCAAGGGGGTGTTTGGTTGTAAGGAAGTGAGCGGAAGTAAGGAAATAGGGAAGTATAATTGCTCAGTTCCTTATCTATCCAAACACCGAAAAAGGAAAATAAGAAAACCCCTTTTTCTTTTCTCTTTCCTCTTTTACACAACCATTTTCTCACTTCCAGAGTGCTACAGTTATTTTGTGGTCATGTAAATCTCATTTGTAATAAGTTGTAGCACAAAACAGTTAATTTTTTGATCATGTAAATCTCACTTGCATTATAATTACAGTTCATATTTTATTTTTCTTAATTAATTTTTATTTTAATATTATTTTACGGTCAACTTTGTGGTCAACTTTTTCACTTCCACTTCACTTTCACATTATCATCCAAACATCGGAAAAGACATAACATTTTCCAAATCACACTTCTAACAACATCCAAACACCGGAAAACTTACTAACCAATTCTCAAGTTCCAAAGGGAACTATTGCCACTTCCTCACTTTCACCCTTAACCAAACAGGCCCCAAACAGAGCCTTAGTGTTTGGCAACTATAGTTAAGTGTTCTAAAATGCAGTTTCATTATGCATGTGAGCCAGCAGCGCATAGTACATAATCAAATTATATAATGATTAAAAATAGGTTATGTTGATTATGCAGAAATAAAGTTTAATATTTTATTTTATTTTTGAAAGGTAAAGTCCGGGGTATTCCAAAGGCGCATAAATAATACATATATTTTTTAATGATGAAAATGCCTAAAAATCATGAAAAAACAGAAGAAACAATATAATCTTTCAAAAAGTTTTGAGAAAATGAATATGGTTATTAAGTTATGAATATGAATAATATAAAATAACAATGAAATAAGTAAATAACCATAATACACAACATTAACCTATCAATATAACAATAAAACCAAAAAAACAATATGAACAGGACTAAGTAATAAAATAAAGTTAAAGAATTTATCTCTTCGTATAATCATATTAGCAATCCAATTACTACTACTACTTAAACACAAGTTAGAACTTACATGCAAATAGGATAAAGAAAATCTCATTAGTCAATCAATGTATCAAACTTCAAAATTAAAATCACAAAATAAAATCCTCAACTTTAATTACTACACAAATTTCCTCAACTTAAATTCCTAGACAAATTACAGAATTAGTGAGAAAAGTAATAAGCACTAGTCACTACTTAACAATTCATCGTCATTCATCAATTATCATTCACCTACTACTTAGTAATAGTAAGCAAATCAACCACATAAACATATGTTCATCATCAATCATTATCATCAAGACGAAAAAACTACTAACTATTTAAACAATCTGTAACATAGATTATTTAATTTTGCAACACATAAACCGTATAAAATCGTGTAAACTTGCATATGCGACCGTATAATCCTCATAGACCTCATACACAGGCTGTTCAATTTTTAGAGAGCATAACGCAATGTGCATGAGCGCAAATGCTGCATACATTTATGCAGCCGCATTAGCAGTTGCACAAACCTTATTTTAGAACACTGGACTTAGTTTACATGGTTTTGGATAGGCTTAGACCCATGGTATATATTTTGTCAGTTTCTACTAGTTGGGCCAAGTCCAACACTAACTTATACATATAAACAGGTTGGGTCAAGCATAGTGGGGCACGGGTCATAAGGAGGTAGACTACTCAATAGACCATTTAAAGTGTGACCCCTTGACCCACATTGACCTGAGATAACCCGATTCGGACACGCACGCACACACTCACATATTGGTTTGTGTTATGTTTTGCCAAGATGCTATCTTGACACACGTTTAGATACTACAAATTGAAATTGTTTCTTCTAATTTCTTCACAAGACAACCAACCTATACAGAATAACTAAAGTAATTCAAGTAAAATGACAAAAAAATAAAAGTACCATGGTGGATGTTGGGCATGTTGCCTAATAGGCTAGGTCTCAAGTTTGGTCCTCCAAATTCAGCTTTTCTTTCAAAAAATATTATATCCTCTAACTCGACCAATTTGGTACAGAGTTGGGTCTGATTGATTGATTTTTAAATGGGTCACGTACGGGCTAGAGGGATTTAGTTAAACAAGTTGTGTACGGCTCAGCCATAATTGGGTTGACCCAACAATGGCCAGAGCTGAAGGTCACCCGACCTGACCCAATTACCAACCCTAAAGAAAACATGAAGGATAAATTACATGCACAGTCAAAAAGAGTGAGCTTCCATCTAAAAGTACTGCTCAAAAGTTAGTCCTATGTAGGGTTGGTAATGGGCCCAAATCGGCCCAAGGCACGATGGACTAGCACGAAAATTTTCGTTACATGGGCCAGCACGATGGGCTCTGAGTGCTCTGGACCGTGCCTAGTCCATAAATTTTGCAAACCATATAGTCTTGGGTCGTGCATGGGCTTGCCCAATTAACACCACGGCCCATGGCACGACCAGTAAAGGCACGAAAAGAGCTCTACTGGGCCGGTGTGATGGGCTGGCCCAATTAACAGTACTGCTTTCAGCTCTTAATTAATCCTCTAATTATTTAAGTTATATCAAAACAATCTAAGGCGTTAATGATATTAGATCTCATATGAGCCATTAATAGTAATTCTGATAACTTAACAAAATGTGTCTCAGCTATACTATTGAAGCCCTAGATCTCATCTACGATCAACAGCGACTCTCTCTCCCCCAATCCCCCACCGCTTCCTCTCGCTCAAACACTAACGTTGTGATTCGCCATTAAGAATGAGTTACATTAATGACGTTAGAAGTTGGTTTAATTTGTGATTTTTTTTGCAATTACTTGCTAATTCTTCAAGTAGCTAGATTTTAATCTTATTAGTTTTCAATATGAATTTGTACAGTAAGTTATAAAATTGACTATTTTAGAAGCTTTTAAGCATAAAATGTGTAAAGTAGGCACAAAATAGACATAAAATAGTGGGCTTAATTCCGACATGGATGGGCCAGCACGATTCATCATTCAAGTACAAACAGAGACACGAAAGGGCCAGCACAATATGGCACGTGGGCCGGCCCATTATCCAATGGATTGGTACATGGGTTCATATGTCTAGGCCTATACAGTACACTGGGTCATGCCTTGACCTAGGTGTTTTTATGTAGGCCGGGCATGGGATTGGTTGGGCATGACACAGCCCACTACCAACCCTAGTCTTGTGCCACTTAAGGGATAAAACCCATCGAGCAACTGAGTAAGCATTCATTTGGATGGAAAATTTGAGGCTCCCAATACTCATCTGAAGTTTCTACCAGTGTGACTGAAAGAAAACAAGAATTGCAATTACATTTCTAGAAAACTATCAATCTAGAAGATAAGTTGTAGTACAATCTGAGGACTTAAAACAAATGTATTCCATGAATACCAGAGTCGAAATCCATATCATATAATGTGGAAATATAAAACGTAACCTTACGGGAAAGTAAAACACCACAAATTTGAAAATAAAAACCTAGCAATGTGAATGTAGGCTCAGCTCTCTTACTTAATAATCTAAATGCAATTCATAATGCACAAATTACCTCTCTTTGACGTAGTGTTGCCTCCTTCCTGCAAAAGCATCATGTAAAATATCAATAGGAGTATGTAGTGGTCAGCATCAAGAAGATTTTACAAAAATAACCTGCTCAGCAGTCGGGCTTCCAACGATACACCTTCTCCAAGAGCAGCAACCTGCAAATTTAAGGTGTAAAGAGTGATTTTCTAGCCTACCAGGTGGAATTATCAAAATTAACCCAAAGAGCAATCTCAAAATAAAAAGGGTCATCAAAATTATAATTACTACTACAATAAGAATGACTCCTTTCACACATTATGACTCTTTAAATTATGTTAGTTCTTGTTCTTTCCTCTCCCCTTATGAAATTCCTTGAAGTGGTTAAACATAGTTTTTGCATGGGGTGAAAATGACTGCATGAGCATATTGGTATGCAGTTAAAGTAAGAGTAAACAAGTGTGATTTTCCAGTGACAAGTAAAGAAGGTCAAGAGCCAGTGCAATAAAAGCTGCAAGAAAATCTGGCTTGCATTGCTAGCATCCCATATTAACATCTTGTAAAAGTTCATTTGATGAAACCTTGCCCTTTGATAACTGAATCTCCAAACTTTCACAGTAAAATCTCATTTTAACAGAATAAAATAATTATCAATCAGATTTGTAATAAAGACATTTTTCAACAGTATCATACCAATATGATATGTCAATTATGCCATACTCTATAAATGCACACATAACAAGCTATATTTCATAAAAACAAATTATGTTTGATTAAAAATATATTGTAACAAACAGAAAAAACTATAATAAATATAAATACACTATATCTGACCAAACATGCTACAATAAATAACAATACGCTGTAATATATATAAAGTGAAAAATGTACCTCAGCCGCCAGCTGAGAGAGACTCTCTCAGCTGTCACTATAATATGGTCGCAAACCCACTGCAACTTGGTCGCAGCCCACTGTAACATAGTCGCGGTCCTAAAAAATCATATAATTTTAGTGTAATTAGGACTGCGACCCTTATAGCAGCCCTCAGGAAAAGACTGCGACCAAGGTCGCAGTCTTCAGCAAAAGACTGCGACCTTGGTCGCAGTCCTTAGAAAAGACTGCGACCATGGCAACATTCCTCATAAAACCACTGCGACATTGTCACAGTCCTCATATAAAACTGCGACCTTGGTACCAGTGTCAAAATAGTAGTTAAAATTCAGTCACTTTGCGCCAACTGACAGAGTCTCTCTCAGTTGGCGGCTGAGGTACAGATTCCTCATATAAATATATATATAGAGAGAGAGAGAGAAACTTGTGTCATTCCTGAAGGGTTCGAGGCCGAATCTTTCCCACTCAAATACAACCCTACGACATCTGAATGCAAGATCCACTCCATTGAAGTTGATCTACGTTTTTTCAAGTAACTAAAAGTCAAAAATCACGTATTTTGAAAGCTTTTTACCGATCCATCAAGTAGGCACAAAATAGACGGCCAAAATAGTGAGCTGGTTAGTTTAACGGTGTAGAATATTTGAAATCTAACAAAAATTAGTGTGTGAGGGTTTTTTAAGTGTTTAGATCATGATGAAATGATTCGATCGAGAATTTGTATGTCTAAAGACATAGAGCTAAGCAATATGCTATTTTCAGCCTTTCATTTTGCGCCTAATTGAATGGATGAGCAAAAAGTATTCAAAATACATGATTTTTTGATTTTTTAGTTACTCGAAATAATGTAGACCAACTTCAATGGGATGGATCTTGCATTCGGATGTCGTAGAGTTGTATTTGAGTGGGAAGGATTCGGCCTCAAATCCTTCCGGACACAAGTCTCTCTCTCTCTCTCTCTCTCTCTCTCTATATATATATATATATATATATATATATATATATATATATATATATATATATATATATGCTATATTTAATCAAAACAATTGATAAATAAAAATATACTATGTTAGGAAGAAATACTACATTTGGAATAAACATGCTAACTTTCTAACAAAAATGCTTAGTCAATAATAATTCAGTGTGTTTACCAAAATTTATATAATTACTAAAAAACCTATATTTGTAAGTAATACGCCATAATTAGAAAAATATTACTATATTTTTAACATATATGCTATAGTTAATAGCATGGTTTAAAATCTTGATATAGCATTAGATAACAATAAATAACAATACACTATATTTGACTAAAACATGCTGTAATAAATAACAAGACACTATAATATATAAAGATATGCTTTATTTAATCAATACATGCTATGATAAATAAACATATACTATATTTAGAAGAAATACTACATTTAATAAATATGCTATACTTTCTAAAAATGCTTAATCAATAATAAACTAGTTGTGTTTGCCAAATTTATTAAATTACCAAAAAATCCTATATTTGTAAGTGATGTGCTATATAATTAACAAAATATTTCTATCATATATGCTATAGTTAATAGTATGGTAAAATCTCGATGTCAGTATTGGATAATGGTTTATATAAATATTGTTTATATCGACTGTCAACTATGTCGCATGGATACTCCTTTCATGAAGCATGTCGCATCCTAAACGTATCCAACACGCGTGACGGACACGTGTACTTTTAAAAAAATTCACGTGTCCGCATGTCGTGTCCGTGCATCATAGAGTGTCAATATCAACCATACCAGCAATATTGGTTTTGTACTTACATCGCCTGATATTTTAGGGTTACTATCATATCGGTACCTCAAAATCTGATACAATATTGCATGTATATTTAGAGTTGATTGATATTTGAACCCATGATTAATAGTTGCATGCTACATTTAACAAATATATATATATATGATGATTTAAAACTAGCTATATATTTAAGAAATATGCTGAGTCTATTTTGGGAATTATTAAAAAGAAAAACCAATTTTTAATCTAAAAATACTAATTTAAAAAATAATAACATAAAAAAATCTAAAAGTAGAATATAACAAATAAAACATATTCTTAATAAAATATATTTTAAATATACAATAATCTAATAATTTGTGAATTCTAACTTATTAATATTTTAATAATAAAAATATTTTCATATCCCAAAAAATATTTCTGACTTTTTTCTAAGTCCCAAAAAGTATAAGAAAATACTAAGTAGTTTGGTCATTTATAACCATGGTTTAAAATCTGAGCATCAATATTGGTATTAGCCGTAGGATTTTAGTATCAGAAACAGTAATATCAATTGTTTCATCCCGTCATATCAGCAATACAGAATATAATTCAATACAGAATATAATTTTGGTTATATTAGGTCACATCGGATTATCAGACTACCAAAATTTCAGTATCCAAAAATATTTTTAAACCTTATTTATAACACATGAAAGGTAATATACATGGTTAACTAATTGGACTTACTCTTTGACTAGATTCTAGGCACGTGCTATGCACGTGCAACAAAATTGGAATTGGTGTAAAATAAAACTTATTGAAAGTTTCATTATGCACCTTTCGTTATAAGCTTTTTTATCTAACTATAGAGAGTTCTAATCTCGAATGGGAAAGAAAGAGAGCTTTAATCTTTCTTTTTGGGATAAGTATCTTAGTTTTCTCTCTCTAATAAATGTTGCTTTTTTTATTTAAAATTCTTTTTGAAATACAGACCCTAATTAATGTTCATTTTTTATTATTTCAAACTTCTTTGTGAGATAAAAATGTAAATGTTACGGCTAGATTTTTTGGGTATTGTAACCTTTTTATTTCACTTCATTTTTGACATAGGGATGGGGGGAAGAGAGAGAGAGAGAGAGAGAGAGAAAGGAATTTTTTGGGTATAAAATCAGAAAGAGAGATAAATATCTTGATTTTCTTCATCTAATAAATGCTATTTTTTCATTTAAAGTTTCTCTGTGAGATGAAGATATAGATGTATGGCTAGATTTCAACATATATTAAAGGTTTATAAACGGATGGATAAATTTTGTTTGAGCGTGACACTAACATAAGTCGCTATCAAATGAGAATTCCAATCAAAAGGGTTGTGGTTATAACAGTAGAGATATACTTTCGGAATTTGGGGCTTAGAGGAAATTTTGAAAACTATGGGACCTAAAAATAAATCCGCCAAAAATTTAGACATAGAATTACTTCCCCTTTTGTTTTTGTTTCAAAAGACAATATTCAATTTATTTGCTAAACTTTCTAAACAGGAAGAGATGAATAGCATGAGCATAGAGGAAGTTTCTGATACTTAGATATAATATGACAGAATTGTATCATTGCTTATATAAGCAGTATGCTTACCCATTTATTTTGCAGTAAACAGCGGCAGATTTATTGGATTATAAGATCATTGCATAACAAAATTCAACTTGAATCCAGTGGTCTAATAGGACCCTGAATCAATGTCAATCCAGCAAGTAAAATTCTGATAGTGAATTGCAAGATCTCTACAACATCTGAAACTTAATTCTCCCCGCCTAACAAAAGACATAAGAAAAGACCAGCTTGCTTAACAGAGAATTGGCTATTTATATAAATTGATCAGTTTATTAGGACACGTGCACTAAAAACATAAATAAACAATAGTAAAATAAATGTAACCTGTTTCTCAAGCTCCCTAGCCCTGGCTTCTGCTTCTTCGCATCTATCTTGAGCAAGCTTTAACTGTGTAACAAATTTCCAACAGAACTATTCAATCTTTATGCAGATGCTGATGACCTAGCTTCTTGAAACAAGGTAAATAACTCACCCTTTCAAGGATATTCTCATTCTCTTCTTGTATCATATCAATCTGCAACACAAACACCAGTTAGCCTAACAGAATCTTCATGGATTGTTTGCAATTTGTGTGAGCTCACAATCTCTTAAGATATTCTGTAGCAAACTGATCTTGTTAATCATTGATAATAAACACTTTGACCTAAAGCTTTGAAGTTGTGGGCTAACAATGCATATCATGCCAACTTACACCCACAGATGTTTAAGCAGAGGAACGACAGAAAGTAAACATGTTGTGTAGGAGTTATTTACAAAAATGTTTGAAAGACTTCCAAAATGTAGTGCTCTAGTTCAATATCAAGTTGCTACTTTGCCTAGAATCCAAACTGTTAAGTTATGCACACTAACTGAACTGTCTTTTTTTCTTTGCTGGGAGAATATTAGTAAAACAGTCATCATTAGAATGAAAGAGAAAAATCACCGATGAAAGTACGTGCCTCATCTTGAAGCTCAGAAGTCTCACGATGGTTTCCTGTTTCCCTCAAGTTCAAATGCCCTAAATCCGCTGAAATCCTGTAACAGATGTGAATAGGTAAGAGAAACAGTTGGCAAAAGTTCTACATTGAATAGCTAAAAGGTCTGGTACCTTTTCTGTATATTGATTACAACCACCCTAATTCTCAGTATATTATTTTTTGAGATAAAACAGTCATATCAGGTTTAATGTCTGACCATTTTGGATATCATGTGAAACAATAATAAAGCTTGTTGTTGAAGGATAAATTAGAAGAAGAATCATGTTATGCGTCTCAGGTTTAATGGTCTTAGATTATTTTATGTCAGATACCATGTGAAACAATAATGTAGCCGTCGCAGATGGATAAACTATATTAAGAATCATGCTATGTGGTGGAAATTTTCCGCCACGACCGATTGGATGGTCGATCCACACCACAAGCGAGAGTAAGGAGTGGGGAGTGTATGAGTAAAAATAATGCACAACACCGAAAAGGAGAGACACACAAGATTTTTACGTAGAAACCCAAATCGAGAAAAAACACGGAGAGGAGAAGGAGAATCCACTATAGTTCTCAAGTTACAAGAATTACAAGGATTGTTTGGAGTGTCTATGAATAAGGGTTGATTGTGGAAGTCTTGGTAAGGTCTTGGTGTTAAGTCTAGAAAGAGGATACAGCCCTCCATCTCATCGGAGACGAAGGTCTATTTATACTGAGCTGGCTGATGGTGAATGAGAGTCGACGAGGTCTCTGTAACTGCACGACCTTCATGTGCGGATTTGTTGTAACGGCTGTGATTTCTGGTGCTGGACTGTTGAGATTACATGCAGGGAATTTTTTCATTGTCCATAACTGCTCGCCTTGAATGTAAGGACGTTACACGTTTTCAACATGGGACAGAGAAAGCAGCGTAATTACAGGCGGAGTTCTTGATGATCGCTACTAAGGGTGAAGTTGGGAATCACATATTAGAGGCGGTTTCGGAGGGTCATGTCTTCGGGACAAGAGATAGCTTCGGGAAGGCTCTGGGTGACGGAGCTTCCGAGGTGGAAGAGTCTTTGGTATGAAGGTTGACTTAGGTGTGATCTGGAGTAATTCCGTGAGGATGTGGAATGGCAGAGGCAGCGGGACGGAACGGGAGCTGTGGACGTCTCAACGGGAGGCTTTCAATTGTATGAACATGTGTCATCATCTTGATGAGGGTCAATTTTTTACAACTACATTATGCTAAAGGTTAAGAAGAGTGTGATTGTGTGTATGCGCGCGCTCATGTATGTGCACGCACGTAAGAACCACATTATACTACGCACGTGAATGCGATGATGGCCACTCCTTTTCCATTATCTGCTAGCTTAATGTTAAGTAAAAATGAAAAGGGGGAGAAGGGAAAGCACCCGACAGAAAGGAGGATAGAAAGTTAGAAACCAATTGAAGGAGATGTGCTGATTGAGACTTTATAATAAGATTTTTCATCTCCTAAAAAAATTGCTTTTAGGAACTTTTCCTTGCAGGTTCAACTCAAGTGGCTTAGTGTTTTCAACCACTTTCTCTACTTGAGAAATAGAGAATGATTAGAATTTTTTGGTTGGTTGCAATTATTTTTATTTTAACTTAGTCTTGATCATAAATGAATCAACAATTACAAAGTTAGGCCACTGGTTCTGTAAACTTTCAAGTCTTTGATTCATGCTCAAATGTAATGCGGAATGTACTACAAAATTTATCCTTGAGTTCTATGTATACTGTTAACAAAAAACAGCAGACCCCACCTAAGGATGCATAAAGGAAAAAAAAAATGGCATCATACTGAATCAGAATGGAATTACTAACCTATTAACCTAACCACATTTGCCTTTCAAAGAACAGTACTTACAAAACTGCTTGGAGTGGAATCAGAATAACCAAACAATCACAACAACAACAAAGACATGATATTATGGCATCCTACAACAACATAAATTTGTGATAGTAAGTTAGCCAAAAAAGGAACCAAAAACAATAATTTTACCTTTTCTCCCTGTGCCTGCTAATAGTATGTTCTACTGCTGGAATAGAAAAGACTCTCGATGATGTGATACTTGGTGGAACCATAGGAGTTGAACAAATTGATACTGATGGCTTTCCAACTGATGCAGCAGCTGACAAAATATGTTCCTCGTATTTGCCGCCTAACTAGTGAAATTATTACAAGGTCAGACCCGGAAAGAGACAACTTAAAAAGCTGAGACATCAAAGAAATTGTGGTTTAACAATCTAAGGTACATGCTAGAGTTAATTTTCCTGATAGCAACTGTGCAATGTGATCAAATTCAATATGTGACAAGGTAGGAGACTGTTGTGCAACACCAAGACATCATATGAATGGCTCATAAAGTCTCAGAGCTTCCACCAGAATACACACAAAAAGAAACCTATTAGTTGTAACAAACAAATTTCCCCAATTCTTATTCGTTGATAAATAAGACAAGTGCCTAAGAATTTAACAACCTTGGAGCAATAGATCAAGTTGCAACAGCTTTAATTTTCCCCTAATATTATAACTCCATGGGAGCTGATCTTCACTGAGAAAGTAATTTTCTTCCTTGGGAGCCAATGAACCTCAATGGAGCCATCATGTAATTCAAAGTTCATGAGATATTACGACATATTGAGTCCTACACTACGCGATAATGCTCAAAAGCTTAGTTTCAATCAAACTGCCCACCTTGTCAAATTGGAAAAGGAAAAATTGGCAGGTTCCTAGATCATACTAAAACATAACAGAACAATTTGAGTTTCAAGAAAATACAAATTTGAACATTTCTACTTAATAATGTCTCACTCAAGAAGGCTCAAATTAACTAAATAATGAGAATCTAACAGTCATGTTGAAGCACAAAAAAGTTCTACTTTTTATTTGAACGCAGTCGAGTTGCTTCCTGCTAACGCAGTCAAATTTAAACATCTACTAAATAACGAATTTCTCCGCTCTTCAAATGCACTCAAAAAAGAGCATTAATCAACTCGACCGCGTCAAATTTCATATTATTCAAAGAAAACAAGAAACCACATTACCATCAAACTAAGAGAAAATCATAAAGGCGGCAACTTGAGTCCAATTTAAACCAAGAAAGTTAATATTTCAAAATTTTAAAGAGCAACAGAACGGGAGATCTAACAACCGACACACTTCAATGGTAATTAACAAGAAGAAGAAGAAGAAGAAGAAGAAGAACATACCTCCACTCCCATTGCTCCTCGCAGGCAGCGGCGGAGCAACGTAACGCGATCCAACTCCAGCAGTGAGATTACAGCCCCCGCCACTGTCCTCGTCGTCATCGGCGCCCTGAGACGACGCCATGACCTGGGCGAGGCGAGCGGCAGCGGCCTTGGTGGCCGCATTCTGCGCTTTCTTGACGGCCGAGACCTCGCCGCCTACCGACGCTGAGCGGCGGTGCATCGTCGGAGAGAAACTTCTCGAAAAGAGAAAAGACAAGAAAAAAAACTGGCGAAGTCGAAGGAGCAGTGTGAGTGAGAGGCGGAAGCTTGCTGGTGGCGAAGGGAAAGGGAGAGAGCCGTGGGCAGCGGTGAGGGAGAGAGACGTGGGCCGTGGACCCCACCACCCCAGGGGACGGCGCTGGAAACGGAGCGGACCAAAAGGAAAGAGGAAGGGCGAGGGCAACTGGAAGCAATCGAGCACGTGGGGGCCACTTAGCGTGCGATTTCTCAAAGCGGACCTTGATTTTGAAATTTTGTTGGTACTTATGACACGTGGCAGCTCTTCCATGCGCAAGTCATGAATGGGTGAACTTTGTATTTTGTGCAATTAGTAATTCTTATATGATAAAGAGAGCATGAGAATTTGGGGATGCGTATTAACTCATAATTGCAGGCGGGAGAGAACTTTAACTTGGGGATACAAAATGCAATTTAGTATTGGCCTTTTTTAAAAAAAACCCTCCAAATAAATAATTCCAAAAATCGGCATCTCTCAAATTATTTCCAAAAATCGACTTATGACATTCTACATCGCCGCCACATCATCGACGAGGCGGTTCGCCACGCCAGTGTGGCGCCACGCGGCGTCAGGCTATTTTTTGGTTTATCTGGGGTTGTCAACCCCGGACGAACCATTTTATTATATTCTGTATTGTCTCGTCCAGGGTTGCCAACCTACAAGCCAAATTTCCTTTTTTTAATAGTTTTGGCTGCTTTCGGGATCGCCAACCCTGGACCAGACAATTTTTTTTTTTTTTTAATTTTTTGGTTGGTCCGGTATTGGCAAACCGGACCAGCACAGGCAAAAAAATGCCCATGTATGGCTGGCCCGAGGTTGGCAACCCTGGACCATCCATTTTTTTATTGTTGGCTAATTCATGGTTGCTAATCCCGAACCAACCTACTTGGGCAAAAAAAAATTATTTCTCCAACCTGACAACCTCACATACATGATTCACCTGTAAGCTGTATCACAAATATCACTACATGTAAAATCTCAAAATATCACAAAAATTTAAACAATTATCACAATTACACAATAATATCATAGTATCATAACCGGAATCAAATATATAACAATATCTTGACATATCAGAATAATACAATTTCACAAATTATATCCAAAGATATCAAATTTAATATCATATTAAATTTCACATCATATCAAAATTTCACAAATCATATCCAAGTATCTCAAAAATTCTAAAAAATTTATATCGTATCAAACTTTCAGAGGTCATATCTAAATATCTCAAATTTTCTCAAGATTTCTTTGAATTTCTGAAAATATCCAAATATAAGTAAAAAAATATATCATAAACATGATAATGCATGTGATACTCGACCTCGTCCTCGGCCACGTCCACATACAGGGGCAGCCTGAGATGGTTTGACATTCTTGATGTGTGAATTGGCAAGTATACCAATCGCTACAAGTAATAAAGTGATGATGTAGAGTGTCGATCCTGCAGAGATTGTAATTTAATTATCACTATTAATTATCTCTAAATCTTATTTGAAAAATATGAATCCTTGAAAAAGTAACTAATTAAAAGAAGTGTTTCTTTTTAATATGAAGAAGGGTATTAGGGCAATAGGACTTCGACAATTCTATCTCTAATTATTCTGATTATTTGGGTAGAAACTTTATTTAAATGTTAACAATCGAAAATCTTTTTATAATTAATAATCTAATTCGAGTATCATTAAATCTAACTCTAAACTAGAACTCACAGTCTCTCATTCTAGTAAATTTACTAGCTAAAGCAGCATCAAGATATATGATTTTATTTTATTTTTTAAGATTGCACAACCTATGCTTCTCTTTTCAGTCTCAGCCTGTCAGAAGTGATGCCTATCCCTACATGCGTTGCTAGGTTGTCTCTTTTCAGTCTCCAACCTAACCTCTATATAATTGTGGCCATCAATTATTAAACTTTAATACAGAAATAGAAATTAATAATACTATAAATAAGAACAACTAGATGCAAACAACCATGAATAATCTTCAATAGAAAAGCCTACATCTATGTCGTAGCAAGTGAAATCAATTCATGAAGTAGAAGTTGCAAAACATGATTTTGTATTTTAAAAACATAAAAACTATATGGCAAAATAGAGGAAAGAAAGAACTGGATAAACAACTCCCTCTTCTTCTCTTATCTCCTTCTTCAAGAACCAGCAAAATTCAAAAAATAAGGTGTATTTAAAGAGAGGAGTATCTAAACTTGATCTCCCAAAACTTCATACAACTACAAGAGTTTGCAATTTCTAAAAATTAAGTCTTAATCCTAAAAAAACTCTGGAAAATTTACATCAACCCTCGACTCATAAAGACAGTGGATTCGTCGTTGTTGTAACGAAATTAATATGCTCCGATACCAATTATTGCGTACATAACCCGAAATATCATACTTACTATGATACTAATAGTTGGGAGATACGAGATCCCCACCGACGACCCAAGCCGCCATGAGATCGATCACCTCAGGCACACAAGATGAATATTAAAAAATATAAGAAGAAGAACACACAATTTAACATGGTTCGGCCCAAACTTATCCTACGTCGCGGGGAGAGAACTAAAAGAGCTTTATTAATAAACTTGATACAAAAAGATCTAACCTCCTTTTGATGAAAAAAGAGTATTCGTCTTCCACTTGAATTTACACCTAGATTACAAGAGTATACCTTCTCTCTATGCACTTTTACCTTACTCCTCTCTTTCTTGACTTTTTTAGGGCCTTCTTGGTTTTTAGGGCCTTACATTATTGTTCAACACAGCTTTCTTCTGCTCTTGGTTCCACCTAAATCCTAGGTTATAATTCTTTATTTATAGAATTTTATAATACAACTCCTATTTGGATTATGAGATGATCTTGGCCATTGGATGCTTGAAGAATCTTGATCAATTCTATTAGAAGTTGATCTCCTTGATCTAGAAGGATTCTATACCTTTAATCTTTAAAAATGAATCTTTATTGAATCGGAATTGAATCCTATTCATACTCTTCTTGAAAAGGAAACTCGCAATCGCCTGAAAAGGAAACTCGCATTCGCCTTGATTTGCTTCTTCTGCTACAAGCCATCGTTTTCTCCAACTCAATTGGATTTTCTTGGATCATCATCTCCTCTTGAAAAATAAGGCAAAATTCTAATAATTTCCATCTTGACTTGCTTTACAAGCCTTTTGCAAAACAACTTGAGATTTTGAGTTATTACCTTAATTCTTTTCTTGGTTGTAACCATGTCGTGAAGCCTTTAACCTTACCCCCTCTCCCTGAGGCCTTTAGTGAATTCACTGCTATGTTTTGGGCCATCTCGGGCCTTACCCAAATGTACTCTTTTTTTAATCATTCTGTAACACTTAGACTCGTTGCAATTTTTCTTGAAACTCCACCTCGAAGTGAGCTCCCTTCAAGCTTTTCATTGAAACTCTTTGACCTAACTTCTTTCTCTTAGCTTGCATTGCATCACCGCCACCACCAGTAAATTTCGCTTTGTGACGCCTTCCCGGCCAATGGGCCATGCTAGTCTTGAGGCAATCCGCCTCTAATTCTGCCATGGTCTTACCAACTTTACACGAACATTGTTAAGGACTTGTCGTTCCATGATTTTCCACCGATCACTTGGTGATGATCCATCTTCCATCAATGTTTTAACCTTGAGATTTTCACATAACTGCCATATTCTTACCGAGCCTTCCCGCCACACAATGTCATGGTCTTTCTTCCATCAATTAGGGCTGCATTTATCACTGTATTAATGTTTTCCAGATCTATTGCCCTGCTATTGATGATCTTCAAATCTGATGATCCACCAATGCTTGCAATATTCTTACTGTGTCACGACTAATCCGTCGTAACTTTGACCGTGATCTCTGTTGATTTTTTTAACCTATCTGTACAGAACCTACATCAGATATTGAAATCTTCTCGATCTGCACCCACCATTGCATCCAGAATGTTAGAAAACATAAGGTTCGACACCTTGATCATCTGAATCTGACTACGATTGCACGATCTACCTTCCGATCAATCTCGTTTGTTGATCATCTTTACCACCCTCCGCTGTTTTTTCTTTGACTTGTTGTCACAGTGAGACTCCATGGGATGTTTTGTGCAATGCCTCCGTGAGCTCGTTGAGCTCGTCTTGCCATCCGACATTGGCGATGATCCGATCATCGCCGCCGCATCTACCGTGTTCAGATCTGAGCATCATTGAGCCTTGACGACTCCACCTTGAACAATATACTCTAAAAGTCATCAATCTTTACCTTAGAACAAATCTGAACTTCCTTGTTGTCTTTCTCATCTTGATGCCTCCGTCGAACTTCATCGACTTGACATCTTCTTCTTCATCTAGAGTACTCGAGTTTTGAACGAACACCATTAGCTCTGATACCATTTATTGTAACGAAATTGATATGCTCCGATATCAATTATTGTGTGCATAACCCGGGATACCATACTTACTATGATACCAATAGTTGGGAGATACGAGATCCCCACCAACGATCTCAAGCATGCCATAAGATCGATTACCCCGAGCACGCAAGATGAATATTAAAAGATATAAGAAGAAGAACACACAATTTAACGTGATTTGACCCAAACTTGGCCTACGTTCACGGGGAGAGAACTTGAGAGAGATTTATTAAAAAACTTGATACAAAGAGATCTAACCTTTCTCTTGATGACACAAGAGTATTAGTCTTTCCTTGAATCTACACCTATATTACAAGAGTATACCTTTTCTCCATGCACCTTTACCTTGCTCCTCACTTTTTTGGCTTTTTAGGGCCTCTTGACATTTTAGGGCCTTACATTGTTATTCACCACAACTTTCTTCTACTCTACTTCTCCACCTTAATCCTAGGTTACAATCTTTTATTTATAGAATTTTACAATAGAACTCTTTTTTAGACTATGAGATAATCTTGGTCATTGGATGCTTGAAGAATCTTGATCAATCCTATTAGGAGTTGATCTCCTTGATCTAGAAGGATTCTAGACCCTTTAATCTTTAGAAATAAATCTTCATTGAATAAGAATTGAATCCTATTCATACTCCTCCTGAAAAGAAGACTCGCAATCGCCGGAAAAGGAAATTCGCAGTCGCCTTGATTTGCTTCTTCTGCTTCAAACCATCGTCTTCTCCAACTCAATTGGATTTTCTTGGACCATCATCTCCTCTTGAAAAATAAGGCAAAATCCTAACAGTCGTATATTATGGCATTGATAGGTAGTCAAAATCGCATATTTATCATCATATTTCCTTACTTATTCTTTTATAAAGCACTGCTACGTAATATTTTATTGTTTAGTGTTGTGCATACCTTGAGTAATTAAAGAATAAATAAATGAAGCCCAATTGAAGCCCAAAAGCCCAAAAAGCCCACAAGCCCACATGCATGATTTATTTTAGTAATTTAGAAGTTTATATCTTATCTAAGCTAATCTAAACTTGGATTTTAAATTATTAATTTAAAATCTAAGAGAGGAGGAGAAGGATAAAGTAGGACTCCTAATTGCTATTCAAATCTAGAGGAGGAGAAAGATAGAACAAGATGAATCATCATCCTAATTAAAGATAGGGATGGACTTCAATTTGAACCAGATTGCATGCACCACAAGATGAAGATAAAGGAGAGAAAATCTGAATTTAATTCGAATTCAGACTGGACACTCTTTCGTATTTCAATTATAACTTTCTCTATCGAAACTCAAATTTGATGATTCAAGATGCTCCAGAAAGAAGACTTGAAGGACTATAACTCTTTGTTAATCACACTTTCCAATTCAGCCGTCTGATAAGCCATATTCAGTGATCAACCCGATAACAAGTTACATGTCAGAATTGAATTTCAACGGATAAGTCAAAACAAGTTTGGAGATAAGATGAGAATTCAAATTCAGAAATATTTTGCTCCTCCTATCTTCATACGCTTCTTATCCCTCTGGTTTTCTCCTATAAATACCCCTGCAGAGTAGGGGTGAGCAGAATTCGGTTATAACCAAAATAACCGACTAAAATCGAAACCCGAACTCAAACCGAGCCAAACCACTTTAGTTCGGTCGGGTCTCGGTTTGTGTTCCAAAACCCGAACCGAACCGAACCGAATCTCTCACCCTATATATCAGCCCCACCAAATTCAATTTAGTGAATCATATAGTTCATAACAAAAATTGGTGGAACTTTATCTCATTACTTCTAGCAACACCATCTTTTTTATGTTGAACATGTGAAAGTTATGTTAAATACACTATCAGAATTGAGAATAATATTTATATTAATACAGTTCTTTTTTTCATTTTTGTCATTAAAAGTTAGTAATAATTATGTGAGCTTTGATATAAGAGCTCAAATACAGTTTAAAAGTTTTAGAATATGAAATTTTTAATTCACATTAAGGTGAGGGTCTTTTTCTTATTTCTAATTTGGGTATTAGATATTTGAGATTAAAATATTAAAGAATGATAATATAATGGTGATTAAAAAATGGAAGAAATGATGGCAATATATTGGCCTAACCGAAAAAATCGAAAAATCGAACCAAACTCAGTCGGTTCGGTTCGGTTCGATTACTAAGTCTAATCGGTTCGGTTCGGTCTCACAAAAATTAGCAAAAACCGAACTGAACCGACCGATGTTCACTCCTACTTCAGAGCAATAGAGGAAGGGCAGCTCTCGGAAGCTCAAGTCTAGGGTTTCCTTTAGATCCTTTTTCTTTCCGAATTTATTTGTATTTTTTTTAAGTTCTTATTACTTTGAAGAAGAGATGAAGAAAGGAGAAGGCTTTGTACTGAGTTGGTGACAGACTTAATAAAAGGTCATTTTTTCTTTCAATCTCTTTGTTTTTTTTTAATTTGTGTTTCTTTTATTTTAGTTTCATCTATTTTATGCAATCTTTAAATACCATGATAAATTCAACCATAATTACGTGTAACTAAATCCTTAGTTGCTTGCTAATCTCTCCGCTAACTAAAACCTAGATCTATGAAGATAAGTTGATTGAACGCTATGCATGTTAAAAACCCTAGGGTAAGTAAATAATTCTTGAAGACTAGTTATGACTTGAGTTAAACTAGGTTTAGGGTATACTATTTAATAATTATTCTTGGTTTTTACTTGGATGCTTTGATGGTTTAATGTTAAGACTGTTTTTCTTAAACTATTCTTTGGGACTTTGATAAACTAATGCTTAGTTTTATCTAGTATACTGCCAACAGGGTTTAATCTCTTTCTTACTTCTCTTTCTTGGATTTGAAGCAATAATTTAGGGTTAATCTTTATAGATTCAACATGATATTTATTCTTGATAGACTAGTGTTTGGTTGTGGTAGATGATTAGTTGGCTATACTTATTCTTTCTATTTAAATCTATTTCTTACAATCAATATCTCTTTTTTCCAAGCTAACTTTAGAGAAAATCGTTCTGAAAAGCTTCCATCGCATCCTTTCCTGTGGATCGACCCGTCTAGCCCTTGCTACTCGGTTACATTGAGACGAGGCTAAGGCTTTCTAACTTTAACTATTTCTTTATTATTTTTTCATTTCAATCAAATTTTGGCGCCGTTGCCGGGGAGGGAACGATACGATATTCTCTTAAAAAAAAACAAATTATTTTTCTTTCCATTTGCAAGATCTGATAACAGGTTAGCTAGCTGCAACTAAGGACATACAGCTACTCTGTGCCTCTACCCTAGAAGGCAGAGCAACAGAGCCTACTAAATAGCCGCACAAACGCGACAATTGCAGCGTTTCTGTGGCATTAGTAGATCACTACTAATTGATCTTTTGCAGGTTGTTGCAAATTGCAAAGTCCTCTTTATTACTTTGATAATTTTTCTCTGTGATCACCCTGCATACTGCTAATTAATTAACAGTAACCTATTAGTTGACTAATTAAAAAAATTTAGACTCTTGCATCATAGGCACGTGTCTATTTAAATTTCTTAATTTCTGTTGAAGAGTGCTAGCTACAAGGTACGTTCGCACTGCATATAGACTAGGAAGCACCCTTGAATGATTTATTGCTTTTGAGTGAATACTTGTCTATTGCTTTACACGTGCACTAATCACTTTAAGGGCAAAACCCATAAACAAGATAAGGTGGGGATGTCATTACCCTTCATTGGCCCACAAATCATCTCCGTTGCACTCATAACCCTAACCCTAAAATAAAAATTGACTAGACGCTGGCCTTAGGTTAACTCAGACTCATTAGGAGATTAGCTGAAGAAGGAAGTTGTTCGAAATTAACTCTCACCAAATCGGTATCTAGAAAGGGGATTAAGGGCCGAAAGCCCGAAGGTTGGTGGTTACTTAATTAAGTAACGTCTTTGACGATAACCTCCCACCAACCTTGCCACCTACCTGTGCGATTAACTTGTGGTTAAGGTCGGCAATATACCTACTAAAGACAGTCTAAAGTTAGGAGTCGTCTAGGTCCAGGTTTACCCTAACTTAGGTTAGATTTTTTTTTCTTTTTTTCTCTTTATTTGTTTGCTTATTTGTTCTTTTTGTGTGATATGTCTTATAACAACAATTTTTTCAATTTTAATGGTAATTCATATTACACCCCGACATATTTTTCAGATATTACCAACCCGGCATATCATAACTTTAACCAACTTAGTGTGTCGGAGTGGTCTTATCCGAATCAATATAACCCATGCCCCCAATCTTATGACCATAATTTTCAAAATAATTTCAACTCTTCACAGAGTCAATAGGGATTCACCTCCCTTGAGTCCAATTTTCAACTAACTTGTCCTCCTTATCCACCTTGTCCATAATATTTTCAAGATTCATACTCAGTTCCACCAGTTCAAAATAGAAAACTATCAATCTTGAAAATGAGTATGCGTGAGTCCAAGCAACAATCACAAAATCTGATGGACTCACGATTTCACCACAAATTCCAAAACAAAACTTCATTTTTTCAAGTCCAATCGCAACAAAACGATGAATGAATCGACTATGAAAAGCTGCTTGAAGCCATGACTCATGCTCAAATCGCTCATAATCATGACATAGATAGAATGGTCCAAACTCTCCATTCTCACCCTTTGACCATTTCTGATGTCGCTAACTATTCTGTTAGAGCCAAAGAATCATCTTGTTTTGAAAAACAAGATTCTATTTCAGCACACCCATTTGAACTTTGCCAAACTCCAAATATTGAAAACCACATTCACATTTTGGCAAGTTATCCCTTTCCTGAAATTAAACTTGAGACTGAATATTATCCTGAACCTCAACTTGGTGATTTAATTCTACTCCCTGATTCAATAATGATTCCGGTGTCTTCACCTGATTTCAATCTTTTTCCCGAGTCAACATTGGATCCTGTGCCAATTCATCATGAAACTGAATCACCAATCTTTTATGATCATCATATTGAACTTGACCAATTTCATACTTTTAACGTCTCATTGACAAATTGACAAGTTCTTATTTTATAAAATTGAACTCAATGCGAAATGTGGCCTAAATTATCAAATTTGTGATCCAGTTCAAATTCCTGAATCAATATTGACTCCTGTTTTGTTACCCAACTTGAGTAATATTTTAGAGTCAGTTTTAGTTCCCACACCTGTCATTCTTGAACTTGAATCACCAATATTAAGTCATATTCTGGTGGTGGAAAATGAATGTGGACTTGAGTTTCAACCTCTTGATTTGGATCAACTTCCTGAACCAATCTCGACTCCTGAACCGTTACCTGACTTAAGTCACTTTCCTGAGTCAGTATTAGTTCCCATACTTCCTAAGTCCAAGTCAATCATTCCATCTTTTTACACTCTATTTTGGGATAAGGGTGTTGATAAAATTGACTCCGAAATTATTTGTGAAATTTGAAAATTAGATGGGGTAAAATTCTTAATAAAAATCATTCATATATATATCATTTTAGTGGGTTATATTAGAGAAGTTCCTGGAGGGTTCCGCCTAACTCCACACAAATTTGATTGGGTCGCATTTTGTGGACCAATCAGACCACCACCGGAACCACCACCTTAAGGTAATATTTTCCTTCCCTTTCTTCTTTTTCATGCATCTATGCATTAATTCATACATTAAGAACAATGCATGAGATAGGTGTGGGAGAGGGTTCTAACATAACTTAGGTTTTCCTTTTTTAAAAAAAATAAAAAAATTATTAACATTTTCTTTACTTTAAAAAAAACTTTTGAAAAAAGAAACAATATTTTGACTTATCTTTTGAAAGAAATCTAAGTTAATCTTAAGAATTAGGAAAATCATGATTAGGATTTCTAAAAACTTGGTCAAAATAAGATAAATTGTTGGATTTTTAGGTATAGGAGGAAAAATTGAATAATTAATTAGTCTTGATTTTTACCTTAATAAAATGTGCATATCTAATACACTTACACATCTAGGATTTTAAGACAAAAACTCTTGTGCCTTATAAAAAATATATAATAATATAAATAAAAAAATTCACTAACTAAGCTGGATACATGTGCCTCAAGAAGCATAAGTATTCACACATAAAGGTGATTTTATAAATAAAGTCCTTAGTTTTGTGGCCTTGTTCACTCGAGTCCTTAAGTCCGTGGGGTATTTTCTCACCCGGTGCCCTAAAACCGACCAGTTTGGGAGCCACCGACCTTAGCCTCGCTACATGGGTGAATTAGAAAGCCTAAAAAAACTAAGAAATATTATCTATATATGTACTAACACATCTAATAGTCAATTAGTTAGGTATGAGGGCCTCAAGAAGCCTTGATACTTATACAAAAGAAATTAAATGAGTTACACATATTAAAAAAAAATAATAATAATAAAGAGGCATGAGAGTTCAAATTAAAGAATCCCTAGTAAAAATTCACATTCACAAGGATGCATATGGCGTAGGGTAACAAAAGAGACTATATATAAAAATTCAATTTTAATCCTTACCTATAATTGATAACAAATTATTGTATAAAGACTAAGTTCAAGAATGAATAAAAATGGTAATCCTAAAATGGATTGCTTAGTTTCTTCAAACATATTTCAAATATTTCTATCCTTTTTCAAAATAAAAAAATTAATTAATCACTAACATTTTCTTTTTCTTTTATGGATTTTGTGGGTGTAATCCACTGAAAACTCTCACGAGACAACACTCGTCCTCTAGGGGTAACCTAGAGGTTTAACGGCTAGTTGCACATGCTAAGTGCAACCGTGATTCTGACGAAAGTGAGTTAGGTTAGTTTTTATTTTCTTTTCCTTTTTATTTTTACTCGAGGACGAGCAAAAAGATAAGTGTGGGGGTGTGATAGGTAGTCAAAATTGCATATTTATCATCATATTTTCCTACTTATTCTTTTATAAAGTACTGCTACGTAACGTTTTATTGTTTAGTGTTGTGCAGGCCTTGAGTAATTAAAGAATAAATAAATAAAGCCCAATTGAAGCCCAGAAGCCCAAAAAGCCCACAAGCCCGCATGCATGATTTATTTTAGTAATTTAGAAGCTTCTATCTTATCTAACCTAATCTAAACTTAGATTTTAAATTATTAATTTAAAATCTAGGGGAGGAGGAGAAGGATAAAGTAGGACTCCTAATTGCTATTCAAATCTAGAGGAGGAGAAAGATAGAACAAGATGAATCATCCTAATTAAAGATAGGGATAGACTTCAATTTGAACCAGATTACTTGCACCACAAGATTGTTGGCCCGGAGGCCTTCCTCTCTAGCTTTGATGATGATTAACTCATGTAGTTATGTTTACTAATAATCTTGTGATTTTAGTTTCAGATCATGTAACAAGATATTAGTTGGTGATTGCTTCAAAAAGAGGAGTTTGGAAGCCTTCACTTGGTGATTCCCGAGCCCGAGCGTCAAGATCATTCATAGCCATGCTCGTTGGATCACGGTGTTTGGACCGAGTCGACTTGAAGATGAAGATCGTCAAGAAGACTTAGGTATCCATAGTTTAGTGTGTTTAGATCCATTTGTAAAGATAAGTATAGTTGATATGCTCAAGTGCACAATACACACAAGATTTATGTTTTGGATTTGGTTTTCATGAATAGTTGATCAAAACAAGTTTACTTTGTTTTTATGTATATTAGATGTGCTCTATATACATACATGCTTACATGACTTATACAAACTTAGTTTGACATACCTATTCATGTAGTTTTATGTTTTGGTATTTTTAACAAAACATATTTTTGGATTTAAAAACAAAAACCATGATATATATGTTTCATGTATATTGGACTTATGTCCATATGCAACATGCTTCAATGTGTTTAAATATCATGTTTTTGTATTTCAATGTGTTTTAGGAAAAATCAGATTTCCTATTGAAAAATCCAAGTTTGATAAAATACAGTTTTGGTTTTTGGTAAAAATGATAAGACACAAAAATAGTCTAACTTGCTTGATATTTGAGTTGAAATTTTTATCACTTGTTTATATATCAATGCAAAATGTTAAAATTATTTTTGGGAATTTTTAAAAGAGTTAAAAGAATTTTTAGAAATATGTTTAACTGTTTTTCTGACCCAGTTTCTGACCCAGACTGTGGCTGACAGGCCAGGTCGGTCGACCGTGCGGTCGACCGAACCATGGGCCGGTCGACCGTTGCGGCCGACCGACGTGCACAGCCTTGTGCACGTCTGGCAGACACAGGGCCGGTCGGCCGGGCGGTCGACCGGACCAGAGAGCCCTGCTCTCTGTATCTGGGCGGTCGACCGGGCGGTCGACCGGGATGCTCCAACGATCATATTTTTGACCGTTGGCGGTCGACCGGCCGGTCGACCGCCAGTCTGGCAGGCTGACAGATCAGCCTAACGGCTAGTTTCTTGGGGAGCCTATATATACCCCATTTTTTGGGGCTTTTAACCAAGATTTTTTAGAGCAAAAATTCCCTATTCTCTGGTTTTAAAAACAAGTTTTTCAAAAGTGTTTAAGAGCTTAAAGATTCCATCTTTATTGTTTTCAAGGGTTTGAAAAATTCAAAGAAAAATAGGTTTTTAGGATATTGCTTTAGATCCTCATTTCTATCATATTGCAAGTGTTTTCCTAAGGATTTTTCTTTGTTATTTGATTTCCAAAACACCTTGATTTCCACACTTGAGCTATCATACTATCCTATTCTATTAGGATCATTGTTTTGTGGAAAAGAGATTGTTTGAGGTTGTTGAAGCCTCCAAGTTGTAAACCCTCCTTGTTTTGTTGTATCCCTCTTTGGTAGAGGTTGATCGGAGTGGTATTGGTTTGTATCCCTCTTCGGTAGAGGTGATTGAGTTTGTTTGTTGGCTACGGGCCTTATCCCTCTTCGGTAGAGGTGGATTGTGGTTGTATTGCCTCGGTGGCATTGTAAGGTTGAGAGAGGAGTTCGGTACTCCTTTAGTGGATTAGAAATCCTTTTCGGTGAAGGCGGGGACGTAGAGCTAGGGGCTCGAACCTCGGAACATATCTTTGTGTTTGCGTTTGATCCATTGTCTCTCTAACTCTCTCTTTTATTTGTGCAAAGAATCATTCATTCATTCATATCTTATTGCTTGCATTTGTGCCTTGCATTATTTCATATTGTTCATCTATATATGTTTGGCTTGCTTGTGTGTGCCTCACTTATACTTAACCACAGAGCTTCATATAGCACCTCAACCCTTATCTAGGGGAATCAAGAGGAGTTAGTCCAGAGCCCTTCACGGGGAATTCGGCTACACTTGTTGGTTGTATTAAGTGTGTTGCAAAATAGTTTTTAGCTTTCGCATTTAGTTTCGGGATTAGCATTATCACCTATTCACCCTCCCTCTAGGTGATTTCAATTGGTATCAGAGCCTACGCTCCTGATACTTAGGTTTAACAACCTAGGAGTGAGATCATTTGTTTAACTAATCTACATTTGCATTTGTTTGTTTGCACACATATTGTTTACATCCATGGACTTCATGACCCCACCTATGTTTGACCCTTCCAACATTGTTGTTTGGAAGGCTAAGATGTCCGTTTACCTACAAGCCCTAGGATATAAGGTTCACCTTGCCATTACCAAGGAATGCTACCTTAGTGATAGCAAGCATGTAGGGGCCAATGCACAAGCCCTTGAGGCCATTAGAAGCACGTTATCTAAAGATTATCTTATGCTTGTTTCTAACTTTGATTCCATATTTGCAGTGTGGAACATGTTGACAACCACCACCACCTCCAAGCTTCAATTGCAAATCCAACTAGAGGAGGAATCTAGTGGAGATGAATTCGAGCCACAACAATGCTATACGGTCCAAGGGAATAACTCCCTTGAGGTACATTCGGAATCTCAACTAGATAGTTTTGATGCTAGTTCTTCATGTGATGAATATGTGGATGCTAATGCTTTGAATGAAGAACTATCTATTGTGTGTGAAAAATTAATTGAAAAATATAAGATTTTGAAAAAGAAAAGTCTAGGCCTTAACAATGAAAATAAAAATTTGATTTCTAGACTTGACATTGTTTTACAAGAGAAAGAGAAGATTTCTAATGAAAGGGATTCATTGAAATCTCAACTTAATCTTGCACTAAAAGAAAATAAGATTTTGAAAAATAGAAATGATTGTAATGATGTTTTGAAAAACAATAAGGTTTTATCTTCAAAAGTTGATTTTATTTTAAAAGATAATGATTCTTTGAAAAGAGAAATTGATTTTATTTCAAAAAAGTTAGAAATTTGTTTAAAGAAAAATAAATCTTTGAAAAATGATTTGGATTCTCATGTTTGCCATGCTAGGGTAGTTCCATCTAAATCACCCATTGCATGCCACACTTCTTCTACAATTCAAATGATATAAATTTGTTAAAGAAGAATATGGATTGTTTGGGCTCCACTTTGAGCCATTGTATTTCTAGTCATTCACGTTTGGAATCTTTGTTTCGAAAGAAACAAGTTACATCTTTTCATGCACATCCCCCACGGATACACATGCTCCTCACGGACACACCCATCACATGTATGCTCATGTGTACACTTGTACACATTGTGGACGTAAGGGCCACCTTACTAAATTTTTCTATGATCGTATACATGTTGAGAATTTAGCAAATAAGTTTGTTTGGGTTAGAGAAGGTACTAACCCCCATGAACCCAAAAGATTATGGGTACCAAAGACCACCCCTCTTGTTTATGATGTAGGTGTGGGCTCTCACATGACGTGAGAGTAGAGATACCTTGGAATGGATGCGTTCCGAGCTTCATGGAGATTATTTGGATGCATCACTTTCAAGGGATGTTTGGTGGAGAGGACCACCATGTTTCGGAGTCATGGAGAGTTGCCTCATAGGTTTTGGTAACGATCTCTAACTCCTATTCATTGTTTACATGCTTTCCATGTTCATTATTTATAGCATGTTTTATTATTTTTAGATTATTATGAAAATGCCATGATTATTAGACTTTTGACATGCATGTATAGCCTTTGAGACACCCATGTTTATTATGGATCATTATTTTAGTGTTCTCACCTTTGCTTAGCTATCATGTTTATCATAGCTCTAATAGCATGTGGATTTACATAATAATCATGTTTATGCTTTTCATGTTTATTCATATCTTGTTTTGATGCTTCATGTTTTGAATATATGTTTAAATGTTCGTTTTTATTAAAACTAGGTATATACTTGTGCATATAGTGGGTCACAAATAAATCTATATATGTTTGAGCTTGAATGCTTATTTGAACCCATTAGATGTGCTAGTATAGTCTAGTTTTGATGATTCATACATTTTAAACTTGTATTCCTATTTTTGAATTTGTTTTATGTGTATGAGTTTTCATTTCATGTATATGTGTATTTTTGTCAAATTTTAAGATATACATGTATACCCCTTGAGTCATTTGCTTTTTATGCAAATCTTTATTTATGGACTCAATTGTGTTTGGGGATATGTATGTATACTTCTTGTGTTGACAAATCATACATATACCTTGAAATGAAATTTGTTTTAATGAAAATTTAGTTATTCATATTTTCATGTTTAAACTTCATGTATATGTCTATCTTGTCCAAACTATTAGATATACATGTATATCCTTTTGAGCCACGTGCCTTTATGCATATATCTTTGTGGACTCGTTGTGTTTGGATATGTATGTATACTTTAGTTTGTGTAAGGCATACATATACCTTGAAGATTAAATAAGTTTTGATGATTTTCTTGTTTCAAGGAATATTGAGCTAAATTGTCTATCTTTCATGATTATGATATTCACACTTTATTTGTACACTCACTTTTTATGTTTACTCATGTGTTGTTTTCATGAGTCATATTTATGCTTTATTGATTTTGAGTGATGGATAACATGTGGATTTCTTGTTTCATGAAAAATAATTTGTTTTTATTCCTTACTTGAAGGATTTCGTACTAGTTAACAAGTTTTTCCATTTAACTAGTTCGTGTTCTTCATTTTGGTAGAGTTTTCAAACAAATTATATTTTTCAAACCTATTTTTGAAAACCCCTACCGTCCACGAGCGGATGGATGGGCGATCATGCTCATGTATGCTTTATAATGAAAATCATTTTAAACTTGAACATGATTGGGAGGATAGGTTATATGAGTTATACTTTGATATTATTGTTGTTTCAATTGGTATCATTGGATTCTTTCAATTGGTATCAATTCTGACCTCTTTTGTATACTCATATATGTTTGTATGTATGAATGCTTTCAATTCCAATAGTATCAATTTCGATTGGTATTAAATTTTTCACACATATATATTTTGTTTATGCTTAGGCTTGTATGTTTAAATGAATATCATGTTTCAATTGATTAGTTTTCAATTGGTATCCTTAAACAAGCTTATGCATGTTTTTAATTGATTTTTTATAAAGGGGGAGAAAACTCATATTTTAGTTTTCAATTGGTATTTTGTTCCCTTTACTTTATGATAGAAAATAATAATTTCAATTGATATCATATGCTTAAAATGAACAATTATTTCATTTGGTATCAAGATGTTGTTTTCATTTTTTAAATTGGTATCAAGAGGCACTTCATTGACATATTTTTTAATTGGTATCATGTTTAAAGTCACCCCTTATTGACTTTGTTTTTGTTTTAGACAAAAAGGGGGAGAACATTGTTTTTATTGTTTTGGTTTTTACCCTTTTGTTGATTCTTTGTTTCAAACAAAATGGGGAGAAAAATTTATTGTTTTGGTTTTTACCCCTTTGTTGATGATTGACAAAAAGGGGGAGAAAGATTTTGAGTTTGAATTTTTATATGCATGTTTTGCATATATTAAGTTTAATTGGTATTTAGATCATGTTTATTTGTTTTTGAAAATTTCATTGGAAAATTTCATTGGTATCTAGAATCTTTTATTGTTTATGCATATCTATGCAAGTTTTGTTGGCCCAAAGGCCTTCCACTCTAGTTTTGATGATGATTAACTCATGTAGTTATGTGTACTAATAATCTTACAATGTTTAAGTTTCAGATATTTAACAAGATATTAGTTGGTGAAAGCTTCCACACATCTTTCACATGTTGATTCAAGAGCCCGAGCGTCAAAGATCATATATAGCACTTGCTCGGTGAATCAAGGAGTTTTGGATCAAGCCGACTTGGAGATCGCGCTCTACAAGAAGACTTGGAGATTGCGCTCTACAAGAAGACTTAGGTATCCATAGCTTAGTTTTGTGTTTAGATCCTAATTGTAAAGATTAGTATAGTATGATAAGCTCAAGTTCACAATACACACACGTTTCATGTTTTGAATATTGGTTTTCGGTTTTTGGTTTAACCGATCTTGGTTTACATGAATAGAGTTTATATCAAAACAAGTTTACATGGTTTAATGTATATTAGATTTGTTCTATATACATGCATGCTTCAACTATTTAAAGAAACTTAGTTTGATATTCTATTTCATGTGTTTTATGTTTTGGTATTTCTATCAAAACATATATTTTGGTATTAATGACAAAAACTATGATATGTATATGTTTCATGTATATTGAATTTCTATCAATATGCATCATGCTTCAAAAGTGTTTAAATATCATGTTTTTGTATTTGGATGAGTTTTAGACAAAACGTATTTTCTATTCCAAGTTTTAGAAAATACAAGGTTTGGTTTTTGGTTAAAATGAAAAGACATAAAAATAAGTTTTAATTGCTTGATATTTGAGTCAAAACTTTTATCACATGTTTATATATCAATGCAAAATGTTAAAACTATTTTTGGGGATTTTTACAAGATTTAAAAGGATTTATTACAATATTTTTACCCCTGTTTTTCTGGGCTTTTTGCTGTCTGCAGGGCGTGGTCGGTCGACCGAACGGTCGACCGAACCTGTAGCCGGTCGACCGTCCGAGTCGACCGACGTGCACGGTGACGTGCACGCTGGCTACTCTTGTAGCCGGTCGACCGAGCGGTCGACCGACTGAGAGCAGACTTGCTCTCTGTTAGTTTGGGTCGACCGGGCGGTCGACCGGGTATTACAACGTTCAAAAATTCGAACGTTGGGCGGTCGACCGACCGGTCGACCGACAGGGCAAAACTGGCAAAAATAGCTGCCAACGGCTAGTTTCCAATTCTGCCTATAAATACCCCTTTTGCAAGAGTTTTTCTCCAAGGTTTTTGGTGCGAATTTTTTCATACTCTCTGGTGTTTTTGCTGCAATTAAAAGAAGTTTTTGAACTCATATTGAACAATCTATTTTGAGGTTTTTGCTAGGGTTTGGAAAATCAAAGAAGAGGTTTTTGGGAAAAGCTTTTGATTGAACTTCACCATCTTGATTTCTATTGTTTTCCCAAGGATTTTTCTTTGTGATTTTGATTTCCATTCCATTGGTTTTCTCCACACTTGAGCTAAAATCTACTATCTTCTCTATAGGATTTTGTGTGGGAAAAAGAGATTGTTTTGTGGTTATTGTTTGAAACCACTAAGTTGTAAACACAATTCTTGCTTTGTGCCATTTCTCTCATTGTGTTGAGGAGGTTGTGCAACTTGGGTTGTGAGGTGTTTTGTGTGAGCTTGGTTCTAATCCCTCAAGTTGTGAGGTGATTGTTTATTGGATTGGAGGAGTGCCTCAAGGAGGAGGTTGTGTTTGTAAGGAGAGGAGTTGGGTACTCCTTGTATTGTGATTGCCCCAAATCCTCGGTGGAGGTTCCCTTTGTGGGAGTCCTTTGTGGACAAGCTAGTGGACTTTAAATCCTTCTGGGTGAAGGCGGGGATGTAGAGCTGGGTGCTCGAACCTCGAAACACATCTTGTTGTTTGCGCTTGATCCATTGACTCCCTCTCTATCTCTCTCTTTACTTTGTGCCTTGCAATTATTTATATTGTGCATTCATACTTGCTTGGCTTGGTTGTGTGTGCATCATTTGTTGATCACACTTGAGTGTAATTTGTATTAAGTTTTTAAATTCCGCATTTAGTTCATAGATTAGCCACATCACCTATTCACCCCCCCTCTAGGTGACTTTTCAATTGGTATCAGAGCTAGTGCTCCTGATATTTAGATTTAACCACCTAGGAGTCAAGATCTTGGTTTGCTAATCTTCATTTGCATTATCATTTGCACTCATACTAGTTTGCACTCATGGCTAGCCCTCCTATGTTTGACCATTTTAGACTTGATGCTTGGAAGGTGGACATGACTAGGCATTTAAAAACTCTAGGTCATCTAGTTTATCAAGCTATCACTATAGAAACCCTCCCTAATAGTAGCAAGCATAAGAAGGCCAATGCACTTGCACTTAAAACACTTAGAGCATCTTTTGATAATAATCTTTTACTTGTTTTTGATAGTTTTGATTCGGCTTTTGCAGTTTGGAGCGTCTTGACATCTCCGGAGCTTCCAAGGATCATTAACAATATGAGGAGATCCATGAGAGATGTATCCGAAGAGCCTTGTTTTATGGCATATGGGAATGACTCCCATGAGGTACAATCGGACTCTCAAATAGATGATAGCTCTAGTTCATATTGCCATGGTTGTTTTGAAGTTCAAAATTTGAATGTTGACCTTGCTTCTAAACTTGAAAATTTTATGGAAAAACATGAGATTTTGAAAAAGAAACATTTTGACTTAAAAGAAGAATTAAAGGATTTATGTTCAACTTTTGAATCGGTTTTGCAAGAGAAAGAAGAGATTATTAGTGAACGTGACTCACTTGAATCTCAACTTGAAATTGCTTTAAAAGAAATTGAAGTTTTGAAAAACAAAAATAATTGTGATGATGTTGTAGAACACAATGAAGTTTTGTCTTCGAGATTGGATCTTGTTTTTAAAGAAAATCTTACTTTGAAAAATAAAATTGATTCAATTACAAAAGAATTGGATTTGGTTTTGATTAAAAATAAATCTTTACAAAATGAGATCGATATTCATGTTTGTCATGCTAGTGTAGCTTCTTGTTCTAGTACACCTATTGCATGCTCCACTTTATCTTCTAGCATTGAAAATGATATAAATAATTTGAAGAAAAGTGTTGATTGTTTGGGCTCCACTTTGAGCCATTGTGCCATGAACCACACTCGTTTGGAAACCTTGGTTCGCAAGAAACAAGTTCCAACTATGCATGCACACCCTACACGGCATACACATGCTTTCCATGAACACAAACATGACATGCATGCTCATGTGTACACATGTACACATTGTGGTCGAAAAGGCCACCTTGCTAGATTTTGCTATGATCGTTTACATTTTGAAAATTTAGCAAATAATCTTGTTTGGGTTAGAAAGGATACTAACCCCCATGGACCCACTATAAAATGGGTACCAAAAACCACCTCTTTGACTTTTGATGTAGGTGGGAGCTCTCGCATCACGTGAGAGTATTGGTGCCTTGAGGTGGATGCGTTCTAAGCTTAAAAGAGAACCAATTGGATGCTTCACTCTCAAGGAGATTTAGTGGGAGGACCACCGTGGTTTGGAGAACTAGAGATGCACCTTCATCGGTTTTGGTATCATTCTCTATCTCCCATTTTTATTTGCATGCTTTTACATGTTCATCTATTCATAGCTTGTTTTGTTTCATTGTTCATTATGCTTATGCTATGTTAGTTAGATTAGTGTTATACATGTTCAGTTACTTGAGCACTCATGTTTTATATGGATCTTATCTTTTGTGTTCTCACCTTGTTTAGTACTATCATGTATGCCCTAAATCTAATGTACATGCATATACATAATGTTCATATGGATGTTTATGATGTTTTGGATGACTCATGTTTTGATTAGTATGATATTTGTCATGTTTATTAGACTTATGCTTTACATGATTAATGGTTGAGACACCCATGTTTAGTATGGACCCATATTTTGTGTTCTCTTTATGTTTAGCTATCATGTTAATCATAGATCTAATGCACATGTCTTGTCATGCTAATCATATGGTTGACTATGACATTTTGTTTTAATAATTCGTGTTTTGATTATTATGTTTATCATGTTGGATTATGATTCCCGTTTTATGCTTCATATTTTGACTACTTGCTTGAATGATAATTTTCATTAAGACTAGAATTTATACTTGTACAACGAGTGAGCTACAAATAGACCTTTATATATGTTTGTGCTTGAACGCTCATTTGTATTCACTTGATGTACTAGTATAGTCTAGTTTTGATGATTCTTGCATTTGACTTGTATTCACTATTTTGCATGTTTTGTTTTAACTTCATGTATATGTACATCTTGTCCAAACTATCATCTATACATATACATCCTTGAGCCACGTGCCTTCATGCATATAATTTGTGGACTCATTGTGTTTAGGATATGTATGTATACTTTAGTTTGTACATGACATACATATGCCTTGAAGTTTTCTAAGTGATTTCACATTTATGATGAATTTCATTTTTTTTTTAAAGATGATTTCAATTGGTGATTTCACAATGAATTTCATATGAGCTTGATTGTCCATTTTCATGTTGATATGTTTCTCACAACACTTGTACACTCACCCTATTTAATGTTTTCTCATGACTTAGCTTTCATGAGAACAAATTGTGCTATATGAATTTTTGAGTGTTTTTAGTGCCATGTGGTTTACATGCATCTTCATGAAAAATATTTTTTTTTCCTTATTTGAAGGATCTCGTACTAGTTGATTCATATAACTAGTTGTGTTATTCTTCATTTGGTAGTGATTTTCAAACGTACTCTACTTTCAAATCTATTTTGAAAACCCCTACCATCAATGGGCGGTTGGATGGGAGATCATGTTCATGTATGCTTTATGTTGAAAATCATTTAAAACTTGAATCATGAAATGGGTGGTAGTTGATATGAGTCATACACTTGATCTTATTGTTGTTTCAATTGGTATCATTGAATTCTTTCATTGGTATCAATCTTGACATCCTTTTGTATACTCATATATGTTTGTTTTATATATGTATTCTTACACTTCATATAGTATCAATTTCAATTGGGATCTATTTCTTACATACATATATAGATGATTTATTTGTGCTTCAAGATATCACAAATTTTGGTTATGTTAAGCTTGAGTTTTTCAATTGGTATCCATATACAAGCTTTATCATAATTTCAAGATTGCTAAGCTTGAATTTTTAATGAATATCATGTTTCAATTGATTTAATTTTCAATTGGTATCTTATTTCAAGCCTATGCATATTTTCTTTTGGTATTTCATAAAGGGGGAGAAAACTCGTATTTTATATTTCAATTGGTATTTGGTTTACCATTGTTTTTGTTTCCCACTCCCTAACTTTATGATATCAAAGTAATTGGTATCATATGCTTATAATGAAAAATATCTTCTTTTGGTATCAAGATGCTATTTATTATCTATTGGTATCAAGTTTACATTACATATTTTCATTTTGATATAAAATGTTATTTTGTTTCAATACCTTGTTTTATTTCAAATAGGATTTAACATTTCTCAAAGTTTGTTATTTTCAATTGATATCATATTGACTTTGGTTTTACCCCTTGGAATAATTTATTGCTTCTTTGTTTTGAACATTTAGGGGGAGAAGTATTTATTTTCATTATGTTTGTTTTTACCCCTTTGTTGATGATTGACAAAAAGGGGGAGAAGAATTTGTAGTTTATATGCATGGTTGATTTATGCATATGTTTTGGTTGGTTTTCAGTTGTTTCAATTAGTAATAATATGTTGGTTTCAATATGATTGGTTATTGGTATCAAGAGCAAGAACATGTTTTAGTAATGTCTTGTTGCAAATGTTTTGTTTAATTTTCAATTTTGGTATCAAGAGCAAGAGCATGTTTTGATAATATTTTGTTGTATTAGTATTGTTTTATTGGTATCAAGAGCATGTTTTGATATTGTTTTAAACACATATAAACATGTTTAAGAACATTCATTGCATATCTTATATGTTTTATTGTTATGCATGAGTTAAGGGGGAGCTTCTTTGAAGCTTTACTTTAATCCATGCATATATAACTCCATGAGTTTTGTCATCATCAAAAAGGGGGAGATTGTTGGCCCAAAGGCCTTCCACTCTAGTTTTGATGATGATTAACTCATGTAGTTATGTGTACTAATAATCTTGCAATGTTTAAGTTTCAGATATTTAACAAGATATTAGTTGGTGAAAGCTTCCACACATCTTTCACATGTTGATTCAAGAGCCCGAGCGTCAAAGATCATATATAGCACTTGCTCGGCGAATCAAGGAGTTTTGGATCAAGCCGACTTGGAGATCGCGCTCTACAAGAAGACTTGGAGATTGCGCTCTACAAGAAGACTTAGGTATCCATAGCTTAGTTTTGTGTTTAGATCCTAATTGTAAAGATTAGTATAGTATGATAAGCTCAAGTTCACAATACACACACGTTTCATGTTTTGAATATTGGTTTTCGGTTTTTGGTTTAACCGATCTTGGTTTACATGAATAGAGTTTATATCAAAACAAGTTTACATGGTTTAATGTATATTAGATTTGTTCTATATACATGCATGCTTCAACTATTTAAAGAAACTTAGTTTGATATTCTATTTCATGTGTTTTATGTTTTGGTATTTCTATCAAAACATATATTTTGGTATTAATGACAAAAACTATGATATGTATATGTTTCATGTATATTGAATTTCTATCAATATGCATCATGCTTCAAAAGTGTTTAAATATCATGTTTTTGTATTTGGATGAGTTTTAGACAAAACGTATTTTCTATTCCAAGTTTTAGAAAATACAAGGTTTGGTTTTTGGTTAAAATGAAAAGACATAAAAATAAGTTTTAATTGCTTGATATTTGAGTCAAAACTTTTATCACATGTTTATATATCAATGCAAAATGTTAAAACTATTTTTGGGGATTTTTACAAGATTTAAAAGGATTTATTACAATATTTTTACCCCTGTTTTTCTGGGCTTTTTGCTGTCTGCCAGGCGTGGTCGGTCGACCGAACGGTCGACCGAACCTGTAGCCGGTCGACCGTCCGAGTCGACCGACGTGCACGGGGACGTGCACACTGGCTACTCTTGTAGCCGGTCGACCGACTGAGAGCAGACTTGCTCTCTGTTAGTTTGGGTCGACCGGGCGGTTGACCGGGTATTACAACGTTCAAAAATTCGAACGTTGGGCGGTCGACCGACCGGTCGACCGACAGGGCAAAACTGGCAAAAATAGCTGCCAACGGCTAGTTTCCAATTCTGCCTATAAATACCCCTTTTGCAAGAGTTTTTCTCCAAGGTTTTTGGTGCGAATTTTTTCATACTCTCTGGTGTTTTTGCTGCAATTAAAAGAAGTTTTTGAACTCATATTGAACAATCTATTTTGAGGTTTTTGCTAGGGTTTGGAAAATCAAAGAAGAGGTTTTTGGGAAAAGCTTTTGATTGAACTTCACCATCTTGATTTCTATTGTTTTCCCAAGGATTTTTCTTTGTGATTTTGATTTCCATTCCATTGGTTTTCTTCACACTTGAGCTAAAATCTACTATCTTCTCTATAGGATTTTGTGTGGGAAAAAGAGATTGTTTTGTGGTTGTTGTTTGAAACCACTAAGTTGTAAACCCAATTCTTGCTTTGTGCCATTTCCCTCATTGTGTTGAGGAGGTTGTGCAACTTGGGTTGTGAGGTGTTTTGTGTGAGCTTGGTTCTAATCCCTCAAGTTGTGAGGTGATTGTTTGTTGGATTGGAGGAGTGCCTCAAGGAGGAGGTTGTGTTTGTAAGGAGAGGAGTTGGGTACTCCTTGTATTGTGATTGCCCCAAATCCTCGGTGGAGGTTCCCTTTGTGGGAGTCCTTTGTGGACAAGCTAGTGGACTTTAAATCCTTCTGGGTGAAGGCGGGGATGTAGAGCTGGGTGCTCGAACCTCGAAACACATCTTGTTGTTTGCGCTTGATCCATTGACTCTCTCTCTATCTCTCTCTTTACTTTGTGCCTTGCAATTATTTATATTGTGCATTCATACTTGCTTGGCTTGGTTGTGTGTGCATCATTTGTTGATCACACTTGAGTGTAATTTGTATTAAGTTTTTAAATTCCGCATTTAGTTCATAGATTAGCCACATCACCTATTCACCCCCCCTCTAGGTGACTTTTCAAGTTTCATGTTTCAATATTCATTGCATATTTATGTTTATTTGTTTATGCATGAGTTAAGGGGGAGCTTCTTTGAAGCTTAACTTTAATCCATGCATATATAACTCCATGAGTTTTGTCATCATCAAAAAGGGGAGATTGTTGGCCCGGAGGCCTTCCTCTCTAGTTTTGATGATGATTAACTCATGTAGTTATGTTTACTAATAATCTTGTGATTTTAGTTTCAGATCATGTAACAAGATATTAGTTGGTGATTGCTTCAAAAAGAGGAGTTTGGAAGCCTTCACTTGGTGATTCCCGAGCCCGAGCGTCAAGATCATTCATAGCCATGCTCGTTGGATCACGGTGTTTGGACCGAATCGACTTGAAGATGAAGATCGTCAAGAAGACTTAAGTATCCATAGTTTAGTGTGTTTAGATCCATTTGTAAAGATAAGTATAGTTGATATGCTCAAGTGCACAACACACACAAGATTTATGTTTTGGATTTGGTTTTCATGAATAGTTGATCAAAACAAATTTACTTTGTTTTTTATGTATATTAGATGTGCTCTATATACATACATGCTTACATGACTTATACAAACTTAGTTTGACATACCTATTCATGTAGTTTTATGTTTTGGTATTTTTAACAAAACATATTTTTGGATTTAAAAACAAAAACCATGATATATATATGTTTCATGTATATTGGACTTATGTCCATATGCAACATGCTTCAATGTGTTTAAATATCATGTTTTGTATTTCAATGTGTTTTAGGAAAAATCAGATTTCCTATTGAAAAATCCAAGTTTGATAAAATACAGTTTTGGTTTTTGGTAAAAATGATAAGACACAAAAATAGTCTAACTTGCTTGATATTTGAGTTAAAATTTTTATCACTTGTTTATATATCAATGCAAAATGTTAAAACTATTTTTGGGGATTTTTAGAAGAGTTAAAAGAATTTTTAAAAATATGTTTAACTGTTTTTCTGACCCAGTTTCTGACCCAAACTGTGGCTGACAGGCCAGGTCGGTCGACCGTGCGGTCGACCGAACCATGGCCGATCGACCGTTGCGGTCGACCGACGTGTACAGCCTTGTGCACGTCTGGCAGACACAGCGCCGGTCGGCCGGGCGGTCGACCGGACCAGAGAGCCCTGCTCTCTGTATCTGGGCGGTCGACCGGGATGCTCCAACGGTCATATTTTTGACCGTTGGCGGTCGACCGGCCGGTTGACCGCCAGCCTGTCAGGCTGACAGATCAGCCTAATGGCTAGTTTCTTGGGGAGCCTATATATACCCCATTTCTTGGGGGTTTTAACCAAGATTTTTTAGAGCAAAAATTCCCTATTCTCTGGTTTTAAAAACAAGTTTTTCAAAAGTGTTTAAGAGCTTAAAGATTCCATCTTTATTGTTTTCAAGGGTTTGGAAAATTCAAAGAAAAATAGGTTTTTGGGATATTGCTTTAGATCCTCATTTCTATCATATTGCAAGTGTTTTCCCAAGGATTTTTCTTTGTTATTTGATTTCCAAAACACCTTGATTTTCACACTTGAGCTATCATACTATCCTATTCTATTAGGATCATTGTTTTGTGGAAAAGAGATTGTTTGAGGTTGTTGAAGCCTCCAAGTTGTAAACCCTCCTTGTTTTGTTGTATCCCTCTTTGGTAGAGGTTGATCGGAGTGGTATTGGTTTGTATCCCTCTTCGGTAGAGGTGATTGAGTTTGTTTGTTGGCTACGGGCCTTATCCCTCTTCGGTAGAGGTGGATTGTGGTTGTATTACCTCGGTGGCATTGTAAGGTTGAGAGAGGAGTTCGGTACTCCTTTAGTGGATTAGAAATCCTTCTCGGTGAAGGCGGGGACGTAGAGCTAGGGGCTCGAACCTCGGAACATATCTTTGTGTTTGCGTTTGATCCATTGTCTCTCTAACTCTCTCTCTTTTATTTGTGCAAAGCATCATTCATTCATTCATATCTTATTGCTTGCATTTGTGCCTTGCATTATTTCATATTGTTCATCTGTATATGCTTGGCTTGCTTGTGTGTGCCTCACTTATACTTAACCACAAGAGTTTCATATAGCACCTCAACCCTTATCTAGGGGAATCAAGAGGAGTTAGTCCAGAGCCCTTCACGAGGAATTCGGCTACACTTGTTGGTTGTATTAAGTGTGTTGCAAAATAGTTTTTAGCTTCCACATTTAGTTTCGAGATTAGCATTATCACCTATTCACCCCCCTCTAGGTGATTTCAAAGATGAAGATAAAGGAGAGAAAATCTGAATTTAATTCGGATTCAGACTGAATTTTATTAGTCAAAACAAGTTTGGAGATAAGAGGAGAATTCAAATTCAGAAATATTTTGCTCCTCCTATCTTCATACGCTTCTTATCCCTCTAGTTTTCTCCTATAAATATCCCTGCAGAGCAACAGAGGAAGGGCAACTCTCAGAAGCTCAAGTCTAGGGTTTCTTTTAGATCCTTTTTCTTTCAGAATTTATTTGTATTTTTTTTAGTTCTTATTACTTTGAAGAAGAGATGAAGAAAGGAGAAGGCTTTGTACTGAGTTGGTGACAGACTTAATAAAAGGTCATTTTTTCTTTCAATCTCTTTGTTTTTTTTAATTTGTGTTTCTTTTATTTTAGTTTCATCTATTTTATGCAATCTTTAAATACATGCTAAATTCAACCATAATTATGTGTAAACTAAATCCTTAGTAGCTTGCTAATCTCTCCACTAACTAAAACCTAGATCTATGAAGATAATTTGATTGAACTCTATGCATATTAAAAACCCCAGGGTAAGTAAATAATTCTTGAAGACTAGTCATGACTTGAGTTAAACTAGGTTTAGGGTATAATATTTAATAATTATTCTTGGTTTATACTTGGATGCTTTGATGGTTTAATGTTAAGACTGCTTTTCTTAAACTATACTTTGGGACTTTGATAAACCAATGCTTAGTTTTATCTAGTGTACTACCAACAGGGTTTAATCTCTTTCTTACTTCTCTTTCTTGGATTTGAAGCAATAATTTAGGGTTAATCTTTATGGGTTCAACATGATATTTATTCTTGATAGACTAGTGTTTGGTTGTGGTGGATGATTAGTTGGCTATACTTATTCTTTCTATTTAAATCTATTTTTTACAATCAATATCTCTTTTTTTCAAGCTAATTTTAGAGAAAATCGTTCCGAAAAGCTTCCATCACATCCTTCCCTGTGGATCGACCCGTCTAGCCCTTACTACACGGTTACATTGAGACGAGGCTAAGACTTTCTAATTTTAACTATTTCTTTATTATTTTCCCGTTTCAATCAGGCATTTTTGCCATTTAATACAATACGTAAATAGATTGGAGTCCTAAAACAGTTTTCTCAAGCGCCTGACACGATTTGACTAGTCAACGACGGGTTCGCCGTATGGACGGCGGAATCACTGTTCAATTATTGCAACTGACTCTAGATTTTCTCTGACTTCATAATTGGGATATGTAGGTTCCACTGGTGTCTCTGGTTTCAGTCTGGGGTTAGTGAATTTTTCTCTACAACTCTTCTTTTTTATTACTTTTTTCGGTCTTTTTCTCAAAATCTGCTCTTAACTTTATATCTGCAAAAAGTCATAAACAAAACTACCCATGCAACATTAAAGTGGCAAAAACAGGTATAAAAAGGATATAAAATATGTATCTAAATGATAATTATCACACCTCCATACCTACTTTTACTAGTCCTCGAGGAAAACCCTTATCTAAAAATAAAAAGAAAAATTAAAATCCTAAAAACAAAAATAAAAACCTAACTCACTTTCGTAGGAATCATGGTTGCACTTAGCACGTACAATAAGCCATTAAACCTCTAAGTTACCTTAGCGGATGAGTGTTGTCTAGTGAAGATTTGCAGTGAATATACCCACAAAATTCAAAGAAATAAAGAAAAAAAAAGAAAGAGATTAAGAAAATAAGGATAACAGAAAATAACGAAAATAGAAAAATAAAGGAAATTTTTTTACACTAAATGGTCATTAGCAATTAAGTTCATAAGATTCCAATAAGTTTATCATAATCAAGTTCAATCTCAAATCAAGAATTCTTATCATCTTTTCTTAGAGATTTAATTCAATATTTCCACACCATTCTTTCTAAATTTTTCGATCCTATGCATCTTCATGAATGTGTAAATAGTCTTTAGCTTGGGGATTTTTTTAATTCAAACTTTACCATACTTAAATATATTTCTCTCTCTCTTTATATATGTAACACCCCGTTCCTGAAATACGTATTTAGATACGTATTCTGATTTTCTGATCGTATCTTTTTTATTTTTCCTTGTATTTAATTTTGTTTTAGGATTATTTATATTATCGTTTGGTATATGGATCCGGATTCTCTGATTCAGAATCAACCCGAGTTTGAGCCGGGACCCGATCTAGTGTATTGATCGATTAGACCTTTTTGATAGTTAGATTTGATTAATTTTAGTTTCAAACATCATTTTCTAATATTTTAGATTTTCTGAAATTTTTCTGAATTAAATTGTAAAATCTTCAAAACTAGTATCGACCGGTGTTGTCAATCGATTCTCAGATTTTAATTTACAACTAGAGTTGAATTTTTAGAAACTACTTTCATATTATTTATTAGAATCAAATTTTCTACCTAAATGTATTTTTGAAAATTTTTCTGAATTTATCAAAATTCCACTGGATTTGGTGTGGCCAATTTCGCTGACCGATTTCAAGATTTTTTATTTACAAATGGAGTTAAATTTCTAAAATCTGCTTTTATTTTATTTCTTAGAATCACATTTTCTACTTTAATGTATTTTTAGAGATTTTTCTGAATTTATCGATGTTCCACCAGTGTTGGTGTCGACTAATATTGCCAGTAGATTCCAGAATTTTTATTTTGAAAATGAGATTGATTTTTTAAAATCTGATTTCATCATGGTTCTTAAAATAATATTCTCTATTTTTTAAATTTTTGCAGATCTTTTCGAGATACTTCTTTTTTTAGGCTTTTCTGGTGCTTTTGGTGTTTTCCTAGATTCCGAAATTTATCCAAATATTTTACTTTTATTTTATTTTTTTATTTTTCAATTTTCTTTCTCCACCCATTTTCATTTATTTTCTTTTTCTTTCTTTTCTTTTTTCTTTTTCTCAATTTTTCTCCACCACATAAAATCCCCCAAAAATATCTTCCCACTTATTCTCTCTCCCCCATTTCTCTTGGCCCAGACCTGCGTCCAGGTCCAGACCCAACGCGGGGCTGAGCCAGACCCAGATGCGGGCCTCACATGGCTAGACTCAGATCTTACCTACCTTTTCCCCCTTAAAATCCCCTCTAAATCCCTCTTTTCTCTCTTAATTCCTCTCTCTCTTTCACTTTAATCTCGCTCTCTCTTTCTTCTTTTCCAAGGCTTGGCTGACACCTCCATCACCAGCCCCCTCCTATGGCGCCTGCGACTTCCCATGGCCGGCGGCAAGCCACTCCGGCCATCTCCTCCCCTAATTCCTTTCCTCTCCTCCATTACCAATACCAAACTCCATCAACACCACCCTCATCTCCATCTTCTTCCTCCTCACATCCACCACCACCACCACAACAACCACCAATCCCACCCTCCAACTCCACTACCACACTCCCTCACTCCTTTTCCTCTTTCCCTCTCCTCCAATTTCACCAATTCCATCTCCAATTTTATCCTCCCCCACATTCTCCTCCACCACCAAATCTACCCCCCACAAAAGAAGATCCACCCTTTTATCCTCCTCCTTGCGGTGGCCGGTGGCCACCCCTGGCCTGCGCCGACCTCCAGCGGCCGGCGCCGCCCCTGGTGACACCCCTGGTCGCGCAGCTGCGACCAAGCTGGGGAGGGCCACGACCTGGCTGAGCCAGGCCATGTGCAGAGAAGGGGGCAGCAGCCCCCCACCTATTTCTCTCTCTCTCTCTCTCTCTCTCACCCCCTGTCCTCTCTTTCTCTCTCTCTGTTACTTTCTCTCTGATCTGTTCTCTCTCTTGTTGGCCCAAAGGCCTTCCACCCTAGTTTTGATGATGATTAACTCATGTAGTTATATTTACTAATAATCTTGTGTTGTTTAAGTTTCAGATCTTTAACCAAGATATTAGTTGGTGATTAGCTTCAACAAGGAGTTTAGAAGCTTTTCATAGTGATTCCAGGGCTTAAGTATAAGGATCATACATTGCCTAGCCTATGGATGGAGTTTTGGAGCAAGTCAACTTGAAGATGAAGCTCATCAAGAAGACTTAGGTATCCATAGTTTAGTGTGTTTAGATCCATTTGTAAAGCTTAGTATAGTTGATATGCTCAAGTGCACAAACACACACGTTTTCATGTTTTGAATTTGGTTTTCATGAATAGTAGATCAAAACAAGTTTACTTTATTTCTATGTATATTAGATATGTTCTAGATATACATACATGCTTTAAACTTGCTAGACAACTTATTTTGACTATCCTATTCATGTATTGAAAAATCAAGTTTGATAAAAATACAAGTTTTGTTTTTGATAAAATTTGCAAGACTCAAAAATGAATTGATATGATTGATATATGTCCTGAAATTTTTATCACTTGTTTGTGTTTCAATATAAAATGATAAAACAAGTTTTGTGAATTTTTAGAAGACTTAAAAGATTTTTCAAAATATTTTTAAACTGTTTTTCTGACCCAGTTTCTGTTCCAGGCTTCAATCAGTCGACTAAGTCAACTGACCTAGTCGACTTTGGTGAAGTCGGTCGACCGGGCCGGTCGACCGACGTGCACAGATCTGTGCACGTTTGGCACCTCTGGGACGGTCGACCCGGGCGGTCGACCGGGACTGAGAGCAGTGCTCTCTATTTGTTTGGGTCGACCCGACCGTGGTTGCCCAACGGTCACATTTCTGACCGTTGGCGGTCGACCGGGCCGGTCGACCGTCAGCCTGTCAGGCTGCCACATCAGCCTAACGGCTAGTTTTCTGATAGAGGTATAAATACCCCATCTCTTGGGCTGTTTTGACAAGACTTTTGACAAGAAAAATTTCAGAGTTTGTTTAGTGTTTAAACAAGTTTTCAAAAGAGTTTTTGAGCCAAAGAGATTCCATCTTTATTGTTTTGGGTTTTTGGAAAATCAAAGAAAATAGGAATTTGGGATATTTGTATTGTTTTTCATTCTCTATCTTTTACAAGAATTTTCCCAAGTATTTTCTTTGTTGCTTGTTTCCAAAACACCTAGTTTTCCACACTTGAGCTATCTTCTATCCTAATCTATTTAGGATCTTTGTTTTTGTGGAAAAAGAGAGAAAAAGAGAAGTGTTTGAGGTTAAGCCTCTAAGTTGTAAACCCTCCTTGCTTTTGTTGTATCCCTCTTTGGTAGAGGTTGATCAGAGTGGTATTGTGTTTGGATCCCTCTTCGGTAGAGGTGATTGTGTTGTATTGGCTACGGGCCTTATCCCTCTTCGGTAGAGGTGGATTGTGGTTGTATTGGCTCGGTGGCATTGAGAGAGGAGTTCGGTACTCCTATAGTGGATTGGAAATCCTACACGGTGGTGTAGGCGGGATGTAGAGCTAGGGGCTCGAACCTCGAAATATATTCTTGTGTTTGCGTTTGATCCAATATCTCTCAACTCTCTCTCTCACTTATTTGTGCAAAGCATCATTCATAACATCATATCATATTTGCTTGTGTTGAGCATAATTCATATTGCCATATCATACATATCTATTTGCTTGTGTTGCCTTACATATATTCATATTGCTATTCATCCTTATTTGCTTGGCTTGCTTGTGTGTGTGCCTAACTTATACTTAACCAACAAGAGCTTCAGATAGAACCTCAACCCATTCAAGGGGAATCAAGAGGAGTTAGTCCAGGGCCCTTCACGGGGAATTCGACTACACTTGTTGTGTTGTATTAAGTTTGTGCAAGATTTGCATTAGCTTCCTCATTTAGCGCATTTAGTTCCTAGATTAGCACTTACACCTATTCATTCCCCCTCTAGGTGTTTTTCAATTGGTATCAGAGCTAGTGCTCCTGATATTAGGCTTAACATCATAGGAGTGAGATTCATTTGGTTGCTAATCTACATTTGCATTTGATTGTTTGCACACATATAGTTTATCATGGCTTTCATGACCCCACCTATGTTTGACCCTTCCAACATTCATGTTTGGAAGATTAGAATGACTGTTTATTTACAGACCCTAGGTTTGCATGTCTTTCTTGCGGCGACCAAGAAATGATATCTTGGAGATTGCAAGCATATAGGGGCCAATGCATTAGCCCTTGAGGCTATTAGAAGCACATTATCTAAAGATTATCTTTTACGTGTTTCTAACATTGATTCCACCTTTGCAGTGTGGAATTTGTTGACAACCACCAACACCTCCAAGCTTCAAGTGCCAATTCAACAAGAGGAAGAGTCTAGTGGAGAATCCGACTCACAATGCTTGATGGTCCAAGGGAATGACTCCCTTGAGGTACAATCGGAAACCCACTTAGATAATGATGATTGTGCTAGTTCTTCAAATGATTATGTTGATCCTCATGCTTTGAATGAAGAACTTTCTATTGTTTGTGAAAAATTAATAGAAAAATATAATTTGTTGAAAAAGAAGAGTGTAGAAATTGAAAAAGAAAATAAAAGTTTGCATTCTAGACTTGATTGTGTTTTGCAAGAGAAGGTTGAGGTCTATAATGAAAGGGATTCATTAAAATCTCAACTTGAACTTGCACTTAAAGAAAATGAATTTTTAAAATCTAAAAATAATTGCCATGCAATTTTGAAGAAAAATGAAAATTTATCTTCTAAAGTTGATTTTGTTTTAAAAGAGAATGTTGCCTTGAAAAACAAAATAATTTCTATTTCTAATGATTTAGATGTGTGTTTAAAGAAAAATATTGTTTTGCAAAATAATATAGATGCACATGTTTGTCATGCTAGTGTAGCTTTTTCATCTAGTCTACCTAATGCATGTACCTCTTCTTCTAAGATTAATGATGATATTTGTATGTTAAAGAAGAGAGTAGATTGATTGGGCTCCACTATGAGCCAATGTGCCATGAACCACTCACGTTTGGAAACCTTGGTTCGAAAGAAACAAGTTCCATCCTTTATGCATGCACACCCTCCACGGCATACACATGCTCCTCATGGACACACCCATCACAAGTATGCTCATGTGTACACTTGTACACATTGTGGACGTATGGACCACCTTACTAAATTTTGCTATGATAGATTACATACTCCTAGTTTAGCAAAAAAATTTGTTTGGGTTAGAGAAGGGACTAACCCCCATGGACCCAATAAGATGTGGGTACCAAAGACCACCCCTCCTTTGTTTAATGTAGGTGTGGGCTCTCACATGACGTGAGAGTGATGACACCTTGGAGTGGATGCGTTCCGTACTTAAAGGAAATCAATTGGATGCATCACTTTCAAGGGAAGATTTGGTGGAGAGGACCACCATGTTTTGGAGACAAGGAGAGTTGCTTCTTCGGTTTTGGTAAAATCATTTACTCCCATTTATTGTTTACATGCTTTCCATTTTATTGTTTATAGCATGTTTTTGATGTCTATGGATTAGTATGTAAATACCATGTTTATTAGATCCTTGACATACATGTATAGTATTTGAGACACACATGCTTATATGAACCCATTCTTAGTGTTCTCACTTTTGTTTAAGTTATAATATACATCATGAATCTAATACATGTGAATTTACATAGTAATCATGTTTTACTTTTATCATGATGATTTTTATATTGTGTTTTGATGCTTCATGTTAAGATTACTTATTTAGATGTTAGTTTTCATTAAGATTAGGACTTATACTTGTACATATAGTGGGCCACAAATAAATCTATATATGTTTGGGCTTGATTGCTTATTTGAACCCATTAGATGTGCTAGTATAGTCTAGTTTTGATGATTCATATATTTCAAACTTGTATTCCATTTTTGGATTTGTTTTATGAGTTTTCACTTCATGTATATGTTTGTATTGCCAAACTTTAAGATATACATGTATACCCCTTGAGTCATTTGCCTTTCATGCAAATCTATATATATGGACTCAATTGTGTTTAGGGATATGTATGTATACTTATTGTGTTGACAATTCATACATATACCATGAAATGAAATTTGTTTTGATGAAGATTTAGTTTTTCTTGATTTTGTGTTTAATTGTTTAACTTCATGTATATGTCTATCTTGTCCAAACTATTAGATATACATGATTATCCTTTTGAGCCATGTGCCTTAATGCATATATTTTGTGGACTCGTTGTGTTTTGGATATGTATGTATATTTTAATTTGTACTTGACATACATATGCCATGAAGATTAAATAAGTTTTGATGATTTTTGTGTTTTCAATGTTTAAGGAATAATTGAGCTAAATTGAATATTTTCATGATTACGATATTCACACTTTATTTGTACACTCACATTTATTGCTTGCTCATGTTTTGTATTCATGAGTCATATTTATGCCTAATTGAATTAGAGTGTTGATTATCTTGTGGATTTCATATTTTATGAAAAATTATTTTGTTTTATTCCTTACTTGAAGGATTTCATACTAGTTAACAAAAATTTTCATTTAACTAGTTACGGTATTCTTCATATGGTAGAGTTTTTCAAATATACTCTATTTTCAAACCTATTTTTGAAAACCCCTACCCTTGATGGGAGGATGGATGGGAGACCATGTTCATGAATGCCTTAAAATGAAAATCATTTAAAACTTGAACCATGATTGGGAGGTAGATAATATGAGATATACACTTGATCTTATTGTTATGTCAATTGGTATCATTGAACTCTTTCAATTGGTATCAATTTGATTCTTTTGTATACTCATATGTGTTTGTGTATGTATACTTTCAATTGGTATCATCTATTGGTGATTGGTACTCATTCTATTTCATACACATATACTTGTTTTATTTGTGCTTAAGATATAAATTTTTCACACAAATTTTGTTTATGCTAGAGCTTGAGTTTCAACTATTACTTCAATTGATTCATTTTTCAATTGGTATCTTCATTCAAGCTTATTTTTTATAAAAAAAAAAACTATGCATAGGCTTGTTAAAATAAGAGTATTCATAGTTTTTGTTGGTATTTCATAAAGGGGGAGAAAATTCGATTTTCATATTTCAATTGGTATTTAGTTTTCCACTCCCTTACTTTATGATAGAAAATAGTCATTTCAATTGTTTATATGACTTAAAAAGAAAAATACTATGTTTTGATTTCAAGATGTCTTGTGTTTTAAATTGGTATCTAAAAATTTTTGTTTAAAGAAAAAATACAAAAGTTTTGATTTATATTGACTATATGCAAGGAGAGCTTAACATCTCTTCTACATATAGATTCATGATGAGTGTATCTTATATTGAAGAGCTTAACATCTCTTCTTTATGTGGTACACGTGTGTAGGGGGAGCTTCACATCTCCTCTTATGCATTACATAATGTGTGTTATGTGAATTAGGGCTTAACATCCCTCTTTCATGTAATGCATATGTGTAGGGAAGCTAACTTAGCGTCTTCCTCTTCATGAATGTATATAGCATATAATATTTATTGATTTTTGTTTACTTTCAATTGATATCAAGATGCTTCATTGACATATTTATCTATTGATATCATGTTGTTTATAGTCACACCTTATTGACCTTGTTTTTGTTTTAGACAAAAAGGGGGAGAACATTATTTTATTGTTTTGATTGACATAAAAAGGGGGAGAAAGATTTTTACCCCTCATTTTATTGTTTTGATTGTTTACCCCTTTGTTGATGATTGACAAAAAGGGAAGAATTATTTGAGAGTTTAACATGCATATAAAACTCAAAACTCAAAATGCATGATTGGTACATGTTTTATATATGCATACTTATGTTTTTACATATATTAAGTTTTATTGGTATCTCGAGCATCTAGTGTTTTTGTTAATGTTTTATTAATTTAATTGGTAACTAGAGCTTCTAGAACATGTTTATGTGTTTTATGCATGTTGATGCATACATATTTATGTACATTCATTGCATATCTTTTGATTATTTATTTATGCATGAGTTAAGGGGGAGCTTCTTTGAAGCTTAACTTTAATCCATGCATATATAACTCCATGAGTTTTGTCATCATCAAAAAGGGGGAGATTGTTGGCCCAAAGGCCTTCCACCCTAGTTTTGATGATGATTAACTCATGTAGTTATGTTTACTAATAATCTTGTGTTGTTTAAGTTTCAGATCTTTAACCAAGATATTAGTTGGTGATTAGCTTCAACAAGAGTTTAGTAGCTTTTCATAGTGATTCCAGGGCTTAAGTATCAAGATCATACATTGCCTAGCCCATGGATGGAGTTTTGGAGCAAGTCAACTTGAAGATGAAGCTCATCAAGAAGACTTAGGTATCCATAGTTTAGTGTGTTTAGATCCATTTGTAAAGCTTAGTATAGTTGATATGCTCAAGTGCACAAACACACACGTTTTCATGTTTTGGATTTGGTTTTCATGAATAGTAGATCAAAACAAGTTTACTTTATTTCTATGTATATTAGATATGTTCTAGATATACATACATGCTTTAAACTTGCTAGACAAACTTATTTTGACTATCCTATTCATGTATTGAAAAATCAAGTTTGATAAAAATACAAGTTTTGTTTTTGATAAAATTTGCAAGACTCAAAAATGAATTGATATGATTGATATATGTCTTGAAATTTTTATCACTTGTTTGTGTTTCAATATAAAATGATAAAACAAGTTTTGTGAATTTTTAGAAGACTTAAAAGATTTTTCAAAATATTTTTAAACTGTTTTTCTGACCCAGTTTCTGTTCCAGGCTTCAATCAGTCGACTAAGTCAACTGACCTAGTCGACTTGGGTGAAGTCGGTCGACCGGGCCGGTCGACCGACGTGCACAGATCTGTGCACGTTTGGCACCTCTGGGACGGTCGACCCGGGCGGTCGACCGGGACTGAGAGCAGTGCTCTCTATTTGTTTGGGTCGACCCGACCGTGGTTGCCCAACGGTCACATTTCTGACCGTTGGCGGTCGACCGGGCCGGTCGACCGTCAGCCTGTCAGGCTGCCACATCAGCCTAACGGCTAGTTTTCTGATGGAGGTATAAATACCCCATCTCTTGGGCTGTTTTGACAAGACTTTTGACAAGAAAAATTTCAGAGTTTGTTTAGTGTTTAAACAAGTTTTCAAAAGAGTTTTTGAGCCAAAAAGATTCCATCTTTATTGTTTTGGGTTTTTGGAAAATCAAAGAAAATAGGAATTTGGGATATTTGTATTGGTTTTTCATTCTCTATCTTTTACAAGAATTTTCCCAAGTATTTTATTTGTTGCTTGTTTCCAAAAACACCTAGTTTTCCACACTTGAGCTATCTTCTATCCTAATCTATTTAGGATCTTTGTTTTTGTGGAAAAAGAGAGAAAAGAGAAGTATTTGAGGTTAAGCCTCTAAGTTGTAAACCCTCCTTACTTTTGTTGTATCCCTCTTTGGTAGAGGTTGATCGGAGTGTTATTGTGTTTGGATCCCTCTTCGGTAGAGGTGATTGTGTTGTATTGGCTACGGGCCTTATCCCTCTTCAGTAGAGGTGGATTGTGGTTGTATTGCCTCGGTGGCATTGAGAGAGGAGTTCGGTACTCCTATAGTGGATTGGAAATCCTACACGGTGGTGTAGGCGGGGATGTAGAGCTTGGGGCTCGAACCTCGAAACATATTCTTGTGTTTGCGTTTGATCCAATATCTCTCAACTCTCTCACTTATTTGTGCAAAGCATCATTCATAACATCATATCATATTTGCTTGTGTTGAGCATAATTCATATTGCCATATCATACATATCTATTTGCTTGTGTTGCCTTGCATATATTCATATTGCTATTCATCCTTATTTGCTTGGCTTGCTTGTGTGTGTGCCTAACTTATACTTAACCAACAAGAGCTTCAGATAGAACCTCAACCCATTCAAGGGGAATCAAGAGGAGTTAGTCCAGAGCCCTTCACGGGAAATTCGGCTACACTTGTTGTGTTGTATTAAGTTTGTGCAAGATTTGCATTAGCTTCCTCATTTAGCGCATTTAGTTCCTAGATTAGCACTTACACCTATTCAACCCCCCTCTAGGTGTTTTTCATCTCTAGACTTTTCTCTCTAGCTCTCTTTCTCCTTCTCTCTCCTCTCTCTCTCATTCTATCTAGCTTCCTCCCTCTCTCTTGATTCCTTCACTCTCCCTATTTCTTTCTTTAACGCGACTCTCGCGTTGGGCCATCGGACGCGGAGCTCACCCCCGCGTCCAGGCACTTCCATAACGCGATCATCGCGTTCTTGTGTCAACACGACGCGGGGCTCATGCTCGCATCCACGTTCTTCTCGTGCTGTGGCTAAACACGAAGCTCACCCCCGCGTCCATGCAATTCCTTAACGCAATATTCACATTTTAGTTTTGTGATGCGAGGCTCGGCCTTCACGTAGCGCGATCTTCACGTTCTTGATGTTCGCGTAACGTGACTCCCACGTTTACGATTCCCGTTTTCTCTTTCTCTTGATTCCTTCCTTCCTCTCTTCCTCCTCTCTATTTTAATTTCATATTTTTTAAAATTTTGAATGCATTTACGCATTGGTTACTTGGAGTTCCAGATTTCGGGATTTCACGGTATATTCAGATATTTTAGGTGAGTGTCCTCGTCTCATTTTGCGTTCCCCACTTTGTCGGGTCGACTTGTAATTATCCTGTATTTGAGTTGTATTCGTGTTTTGTATTGGACTTTGCCTTTGTATTTGTATGTGGCCAGTGCCCAGTATTGTACATGTATATGCCTCTGATGATGTTTGTATTAGGGTAGTTTATTTCCTGTACATATACTGTGCATGTATGTATTTTATTCTGCTTTTATATCATGCGTGACCGACCCTTCGTGATTGTTTAGCCTCCACGCTTAACCTCTCCGAGGTTTATTAAAGTCCCCTGGACTTTATAGATTCACCTGGAAAGGCAGTTCAACGATCAGCATTTTACCACTAAACAGACTTAGGCGGAACTCTGCCGGATTTTACACTCGCATCATAAGCCGAGTCGTTCCCTGGTTCCACCAGGCGTTTAGTGATTACACGCTGTTTATTGACCTTGTCCCCAGCTCCGCTTGGATGCTTACTTGCTTACTCCTCCATTTATCTACTTGATGATTTATCTATTCTATCCTCGATGGTTGTGAAGAGTTTGAAACCTTGACTTGAACCGTTTTTCAAAATTATATTGCTTTCCGGTATTCGTACCGACCTCCTGTGTCAGTACTATTTTCTTGTATTATTATCGGTATCCAATATCAGTATTACTTTCTTGTGTTTGTATTGATCCCCTGTATCGGTACCATTTTTCTTGCATATGATATATGATAGTGATATCTACTGTGCTTATTACTTGTCATGCCATTACTTGATACGTGATGCCTGCATGCTAGCACCTGCCCTATTTGATATCACTTATTGCCTATCACCTAATACACGACTGCCTGATTTGTAATTATCACATTTACGGGAATCCTGTCTTAATATCTTGTATTATATATAATGACCTAAATTTATAGTACTTTTGTATTCCTGTGACTTCTTGAACCTGTCTTGCTCCTACCATCCCCGTACATTAGTAATTACATAATAAACTATAAAAAGGACAACCTACATTGGGTAAGAAAAAAAGCTGATGGACTTCAAGTGGTGAATATGTTTAAAGCGGTATTAAGTATGTTGTATAACTCAATCTTCCGATTCGACCTGAGGGCCCCAAGTGACTGAGGGGAGTGCTGGCTCTCTCCTTCTTGGTACCATCTTGAAAAGGGCATTCTATAGGACCCTCCTGTACGTCTTGCGGTAGGTTCCGTACACCAGTAACGGAACATCCTGTGCCGTGCTCCCGGGTATGCACGGGACCCACTGTAAACATAACACATTAGTTTTATCATTAGTTTTCAATAACAACCTCAGTTTTTTCATATATGGATGTATGTGTACCGGTAACACATACTTAAATATATGGGCAGGATGAATAATAATAAGATGCTAATTAATAATTTGTTGTGTTTTGCAATTAGGATTGTATTCATTCAGATTACGATAACGTGAGATTTACGATATATAGATGAGGGTTTTCTTGTTTGGATTATTCCTTCGACGTACTTATCTCATGAAGCCGTAATCTATGTTATACTGCTGGTTTTATTGTATTTGCTTTTATCGGGTTTTTATTCGAATTTTTTATTTTACTATTATTATTATATTATATTATATATTTCTGGCTTTACCATCTGTGTACTACTTCACTGATCTCTGATTAGTCTACAATTCTGCATTATTATATCGCATTTCCCCACCAATTTATGAATAAAATGTCAGTCTAAACCGTGTTTTTGGTCTCTCTTGCAGATAAATCAAGAGTTTAAGGGAAAAGGAGTAATAAGAGCTTAATTAAACCCCTTTTAGGGTAATTAAATCCGCATTACTTGGAGGCCAAGCAAGGGATCTTCTAGAAGATAAGTCGAACCTAGACCTTTGCTCACATCAGACGAATATTCGGGCAAAATTACCAGAAAAGGGATATACCAGGAAGCTCCTAGAAACGTCACGCATCCCCGTACCAAACCAGGGACTTTTGTCCCTGGTATGGCCGCGGATCCGCGGCTATAGCCACGGATCCGCGGCCCTATGGTGGGGCCACGCGTCGATTTTCGACGCGTGGCCCCGTCTCATCTTCTAGATACATCTTATGCCTATAAATACCCCTGTAGAGGTTCAGAACGAAGCAGTTTTTATTTTAGGCTAGGGTTTCTATGTTTTAGTGTAGTGTAGGTAGGTGCTCTTCATTTCATTTCTTTTGTATTTTCTTTTCTTTTTAGATCTTGTAGTAGGGCTGAGAGATTCAGAGAGAGATAGAGAGGGATTGATGTAATAGATGGTGACAATCTATGTAAATGTGCCTCCTTTATTCTCCAATGTAATCTTCTCCATCTTCTACATGATGCTTGGCTAACTTTTCTTTTTCTCATGGCAATCTAACTACTAACCACTAACCATCTAACCACTTACTTGATAATCCACATGAATCTAATAGCCTCACAAGGCCTTGCTCTTGTAAGAGCCATTGATGGCTCATGATGATGTATTCTAACATTCTAACATTCTAACATTTCTAACACCTAACCCACTAACTTGCTAACTTGTAATGTCTTTTTTATTTCATGCTCACTTCTAACCGGTTTGATGATTTAATAAGTAGCTTGCAACTTGTTAGTGGTATGGATGTGTTGTTTGAATGTAGAAGATCAATCTTATGGGCCATGCTCTGTATCGTCTCTTGAAGCCAAGGATTAGTGATGGCCAAGGATCCATGTGAGGCAACTATCACTAAGAGGTTAGCATGGTTAGTGGATCACTTAGTAGTTAGTAGCCATGAGCTTTCTTTTATCTTGTTTTAAAAAGCAATTCTTTTATCATTTTCATCGTTGTTTTCACCACCTTCTTTGTTCAACTTTGTTTTATCTTCTTTTCTATTTTGTTTTCCAAACCACTTCTCTTTTGTTTTCTTCGCCATTTTCATCGCTCCACCTACCACATGCTTGATTTCCTTTTCTTTTCTTTTTCTAATTCTTTTAACAAAAAAGAACTGTTAACATAACACGTGAATAAAAACTGTTAATGCTTCTATCGCCTCCCGTCCCTGTGGATTCGACCCGTTGAGCCAATGCTATAACGGAAGTATCGAGGGAACATTAGCACATACGAGCTTTTCATTGATTTCACAAAATACACGTTTTAAGAGTGCTAGTTCCGCCCCGATCAATCTCCTGCTCTTACCATTTTGTATACAACTTGTCTCATGCCTAGCATTACACTTGAACTGATGTACTTAAGCTCCTGACTTGCTTATCTTGATTTATATAGATACTTAGTTACCATATAATCTCTTGATAATTCCATTTACCTGTTATTGTGGACAGCTGATCGGGGGATAACTGTAACACCCCGCTCCCAGAATACGTACTTAGTTGCGTATTCAGATTTTTCGATCGTATTTTTCGATTTACTTCCTATATTTGTTTTGTATTATGAATTCTTTATATGATTGTTTTGTCTTGGATCCGGATTCACGGACTCGGAGTCAGCTCAAATCTGTACCGAGAACCCGATCCTAGTGAATTGCTTGATTTGGACAATCTGGTATTCCGATTTGCCCGGTTTCAGTTTTAAACATCGTTTTCCAATATTTTAGATTTTCTATGATTTTCTGGAATTTTCCTGAATTAAATTGAAAATCTTCAAAACCGGTGTCGACTAGTGCCGCTGACCGACTCCCGGATTTTTAATTTATAAACCGATTTGAATTACTAGAAGTGCCTTTTTACATTATTTCTTAAAACCACATTTCCTATCTAAATACTTTTTCTGAGGATTTTATGAATTTATGAAAATTCCACCGGATTCGGTATCGGCCAGTATCGCTGGTTGATTCCAGGATTTTTAGTTTACAATCGGAGTTGAATTTCTGAATTCCTCTTTCACTTTACTTCTTAAAATCATACTTTATTCTTTAATACATTTTCTGAGATTTTTCAGAATTTATCAAAATCCGGCCGACCCGGTGTGGACCGGTATCGGCGGTTGACTTCCGGATTTTTAATTTGAAAATGGGATTTAATTTCTGAAAACCGATTTCATATTATTTCTCAGGATGACGTTTTCTACTTCCGGGTATTTTTGGGGATTTTTCTGGAGCAGTCGATATTTCGCGACTATATTATAATATTATTTTTTAACCTCTTCTTTTCTTTCTTTCTTTCCTTTTCTCTTTTCCACCAACACTTCAGCCCACTCCCCTCCACGTGGGTGACACCACACCCCCTCTCTCATTTAATCCCTCTCCCATCACCAATCACTATCACTCTCTCTCTCTCTCCTTTTCTTTTTCTTTTTCTTTCCTTTTTCTTTTCTTTCCTTCTTCACTTTCTCTTCTCCTTCTTCTTCATGGGCGGCTGATGCCCCAACCGAACCACCACCACCACCGGCGCCTCCGGCCACCACGACGCCGGCGAGGGACCCCAAATCCGGCCATCTCCTTCCCCTCTCTCCTTTTTTTCTTTTCTTTCTTTCCTTTCCTTTTCTTTTCCATTTTTTTCCTTTCTTTTTCCTCCCCTAGATCCAGCCACCACCGATTCTCCTCCCTCCTCCGGCACCTCCGGCGGGGGTTGACCGCCGCCGGCGTGACGCCGGCGGCCTTGGGCGCGGCCAGGGGGCCTCAGGCCCCCTGTGCGCTTGTGTGGAGGGGGCAGCAGCCCCCTCCTTCTCCTCCCTGGGGTGGCCGGCGCCACCCCAGTTCTGGGCGCCGCCGGCGGTGTGCCGGCGGCCGTGGGCGGCCAGGGGGCACGCCTGGGCCCCCTGTGCGTGGGCTGAGGGGGCAACAGCCCCCCTCTCCTTCTCTGTTGAGGGGGCAACAGCCCCCTCTTTCTCCCCCTTTCTCCTGGGGAGTGGCCGGCGCCACTCCCCCTGCCGGCGGCCGGCGCCGCCGCCTGGCCGGCGGCCAGGCCGAGCGCCCCCAGAGGGGGCGCTGTGTGTGGGCGGGGGGCAACAGCCCCCATTCTTTCTGTTTCTCTCTCTCCTGCTCCCTCTCTCACTCCTGTTCTCTCTCTCTCCCTCTCTTTCTCTCTCCTGAATTCTCTCTCTCTCCCATCCTCTCTCTCTCCCCTAATTCAATCTCTCTCTCTCTCTCCCCTAATTCAATCTCTCTCTCTCTCTCCCCTGATTCATCTCTCTCTCCTGAACTTTTTCTCTCCTCTCTGTTATTTTGACGCGGATCTCACCCCCGCGTCCGGGCAATCCTTGACGCGAGTCTTCGCGATCTTGACATCCTCTTTAACGCGGCCTTCGCGTTATTGTATCGACACGACGTGGAGCTAATACCCGCGTCTGTGATCTCCTCGTGCTAACGCGATGCGGAACCCACGACCGCGTCCGCGTTCTCCTCGCGTCCTGATTTGAACGCGGGTCTCGAACCCCGCGTTTGTGGCATCTTCGCGACGCGACTCCCGCGTCTGTGATTACCGCGTCTGCTATTCCCGCGACGCGACTCCCGCGTCTGCGACCCCCGCGTCTCACTCTCATAAGCCCGCGTCTCCCTGTGTCCTTTTCTCTCTCTAGGTTTCTCTCTAACTCTTTCTCTCTCCTCTTCACTTTCTCTCTCTTCATAATTATATATTATTTTATGGCGCGTGCGCGAGTTCCATGGATTTCAGACTTTTCGGCATTCCGGTGATTTAGGCGAGTGTCCTCGCTCTCGCCTCCATTTGGGTTTCCCCGCTTTGTCGGGTCGACATGTATTTTACTCCATGTTTTCATGTATTTTGTATTGGGCTGAGTCCCTGTATCTGTGTATGGCCGAGTGCCAATGGCTGGACATGTATTGCTCTGTGACGAATGCTTGTATAGGGTAGTTTCATTCTTGTACATATACCATGCCTGTGATGTATTGTACTGCTTTATACCATGCGTGGCCGACCCTTCGTGGTCGTTGGACTCTGGGTTTCTGCCCACTCCTGGGATGGCTAGTAGTCACCGAGAGTGCGTTTAAACCCCGAGCGTACTTGGCTTCCGGACCCTTCAGCCTCCGGTCCCTCACTATCTCGAAAGAGGCGTGATTGGGATCGTCAGGTTTCTCATTCAGCCTCCGGTCTCTCACTATCTCGAAAGAGACGTGATTGGGATCGTCAGGTTTCTCAGCTCCGTCTGGTGAGCATACTTAGCGCTCAGCGCTTTATTCACTAAATTCGTTTAGGCGAGATGGTGCCAGATTTTCTACTCGTATCTTAAACCGAGTTGTCCCGGTAACCTCGCAGAGCGCATTAGTGTCTAAACTCTGTTCGCTGCCTGTGCCTCCAGCTTGTTCAGCTCCGCCTGGTTATCATGATCAGCGTTCAGCACTTTACCACTAGATTCGTCTAGGCGAGATGCTGCCGGAATTCCTACTCGCACCTTAAGCCGAGTTGTCCCGGTAATCATGCCAGACGCTCCAGTGTTAAATACTGTTTGCTGTCTGTACATTCCAGCTTGCTCAGCTCCGCTTGATTGTGCTCAGCTACTATTCTACCACATGCCCTGTTCTTACCTGACATGTTAACACTTGACATGCTTTATACATGCTACTATTTAACTCCTGTTTGTACCACCTGACAACTGTTGTGTTATCACCTGACACCATGACATGATACTACTTGGCAAGGCCCCTTGTTATGATATGACTTGCCACCGGATTATTATCAACCTCTTGACATGACTTGTTACCTGCCAAATATCATCCTCCTGTCATGCTATCACTTGACACCCGGCATGATATACTTGACCTGTGATTATCTCATTTACGGGAATACTATACTTGTTATCCTGCATTACATGCAGTGACTTGAATCTTGTACTTGTTATCCTGTATTATATATACAGTGACCTGACTCTAAAGTACTCATGTACTCCTGAACTCCTGATCCTGTCTTGTATCTGCTATTCCCGTAAATTTGATAACGACATAATAAATTATAAAAGGAACAACTTGCATCGGGTCGGGGGAAACTTGCGGCTATCAATATGTGTTCGTGTTTACAGTGGTACTAGGCATGTTGTGCAACTAAAACTTCCGGTCTGACCTGTGGGCCTCCAGGCGACCGAGGGGAGTGCTGGCTCCCTCCTTCTTGGTACCATCTTGATAAGGGCATAATATAAGACCCTCCTGAAGCCTTGCGGCTGGTTCCATACTCCAGCGATGGAACGTCCTGGGTCGTGGTCCCGGGCATGTACGGGACCCACTGTAAACATAGTTCGTTGATACCCCCGCTGGTTTCCAATAACAGCCTTGCTTTACTCAGATATGGATATATGTGTGCTGGGACGCTAGTTCACATATCTAGATATCAGGGTAAGACGAGTAATAATAATAATAAAAGATGCCAACTATGGATCCGTTGTATGCTTTACCGAGTTTGCTTTCATCGAGTTTACATCGGATTTCCGGTTTTATGGTTATTATTATAATTGCTGCTCATACCCTGCTTTACCACTTGTATCCTATTCCACCAGTCTCCTGATCTTGTCTTATCATACCACGAGTACTTCCTACTTGACATCACTTATCATGTCTACTTTCTCCTGCATGCTTCTGCTCACGACACGGTTTTCAATGTATGATTATGATTCGGTTTTATCGATACACATATGCTTATCTCAGCACGCCATCTGGCTTTTGTATCACCACTCGCCTGGGGAGTTTCATCTGACTCCCCTGGATCCTCATGTCCAGGTCCTGGAGCTTGGAGCATGTCTGTAACGCCCCGATCCTGCGGGTACGGAGACGTTACTGCAACGTATATACGCAGGTCCGAAATACCCTCACGTATATACGCTAAGCATCAGTACCGGCAAGAATCAAAGTACGGAAGCAAATGGTGCATTATACATTCCAACACATGAGTACAATTACAAAGTTATCACCAGAGGTGACAAATATTACAATAATATTACATCATCAACATGGCGCTGATTAGTAGTAAAAAATGCATAATTGTCATCATATTTACCATCACATTTGCACATTTATTCATATTATAATGCACATTTATTAATATTTTGTTATTTAATGTGTGCAGGCCTCAAATTATTATTTTAATAATAAATAAAGCTTAAAAGAGCCCAAAAGCCCAGATCCAAGCCCATGTTTGAAGCCCAGGTGCAAAGCGCAAATATCAATTGTCAAAGTACAAATATACAAGGGCTAAAGTTGCAATTATTAAAGATGAGGGAAGGATAGAATTCTACCCAACCCTAAACTCTTGCAGGATGAGCATAAAAGCCAAAGATAAGAAGGAAATTCGTGGATAAAAGATTTGGGATATTTGAGATCAAGGTAACTTGATTTCTAAGTTATTTCGAAATCCCAAGATGAAGAGCCAGGATCACACTTCCAGAAGTAAACGCCCAGATGAACGGATCGGGAGAGGCCACGCGCCAAAGCGCGTGGCCAGAAGAGCCAGTTTTGCCGCAAAATTGCGACAAAAACCAGGATTTTGCGGCAATTTAGATGAGATCAGTTTCCAATTTTTGTGGGCAGGTTATCCAGGACTCTTCGGCCTTCTGCACCTATAAATATCCTGCAGGCGCAGCAGAGGGGGCATCCAGAGACGTATTAGGGTTTTCTTTTAGCTATTTCTCTTTAAATTTCAAGCAAGTTGTAATTTTTATTTCAAGCACATTGTGGAAGAAGGAGCTTGTATTTGGGAGACGTTCATCGAATAAAGGTTACCTTTTTCCTATTTAATTTTCTGCTATTTTTAATTTTATTTTGTGATCTCTCTGGTTTTCTTTTTAATCTGTGATCTCTTCTGGTTTTCTTTTTCTTTGCTTCTTTGCAATCTTTCATATTAAATAAAATAAAAAAAAATAAATAAATTGAAAAGAAAAAAAAAAGAATGATGATGAACTAATTTCCTTTAGTGGTTTGCTGAGATTCTTAAAGCAACCCTAGAGCTGTTAAGATTTGATCGGATTGAGGACATCTCTAGAAACCCTAGGTTTAATAATAACTTTTCTTGAAGATCAAACAAATAACTAGACTTCTTAATCTAGGATGCATATTAAAAAGACCCTTCATGACTTCAAACTTAAGAACTAGGACAACCTAACTTTAAGATTAATCTTCTATTAAGCTGTACCTAGATGTTAGGATGAACCATAGTTTGGTTTTTAAGTAATGTAACTTTGTTAGAGTCTAGTATTGGTTTTTCTTGCTTGAATTAGTCTTAAAAATCTAGGGTAAATTACATATACTTCAATGTGATGATCAATCTCCTTAACTTGCAATAGGGTTGTGGTAGAAGATCAGCAAAGCCACATCTTTCATATCATATATCTCAAATCTAATCACTTCTTCTCTTATTTTGAAGTTAAAGAGGAATCGGGTCGAAAAGCTTGCATCGCATCCTTCCCTGAGGATCACGACCCGCTTGAGCCCTTGCTACAGCGGATTCGCATTGAGACTAAGAAATCTGAACTTTAATTCTTTTTATTCTTAAAATCTCAATCAAAAAATTGGCGCCGTTGCCGGGGAGGGACGGTAAGTTTATCTCTAAAACAAAATTTTAATTTTTAACTAATTCTTTATTCTTTTCTGTTTGCTGGTTTGGAGAACAGGAAACAGAAACAGAGCAGCATCAAGGACATACAGCAACCCAGTGCCTCTGCCCTCGAAGGCAGAGCACCAGGGCCTACATATTTGCCGCAGATCTGCGGCAAAAGCCGCAATTCTGCGGCAATAGTAGTTCACTATTAATTTGGTTTTCTGCAGGTTGCTGCAAATTGTAAATTCTGTTTACTGCTCTGTTTATTTTGTTCTGTGATATACCTGCTTACTGCTAATTAATTCAACAGTAAACTATTTGTTGTTAAAGATAAAAATTGATTAGACGTTTGCATATTAGGCACGTGTCTTTTCAATTCATTTATTTTTACTGTTGAAGAGTGCTGGAGTAAGGTACGTACGCATTGCATGTAGAATAGGACTCATCTCTTGGTTGATTTTCTGCTTTGAGTGAATCTTATCTACTTATCTTGTACACTTGCACTAATTCATCTTAAGGGCATAACCCATTAACAAGATAAGGTGAGGATTTCATCACCCTTCCTTAGCCCAAAAATCATATCCAAGCACTCACTAACCCAAGCCTAACTAAAAAAGAGTAGACGTTGGCCCTAGGGACATCTCGGACTCAATAGGAGATTATCCTAAGGGGGAACAGTGCTGGAAGTTGACTCTTGCCAAATCAGTGTTTAGGAAAGGGATTGAGGGCCGAAAGCCAGAAGATTGGTGGTTATTTAATTAAGGAACGTCTTTGACGGAAAACCTCCCACCACTCTTGCCCTGACCTGGCTGATTAACTTGTGGTCAAAGTCTGCACCCTACCTCCCGTGGACACTCTAACCAGTTAGGAGTCGTCTAGGTCATAGGTCTACCCTAACTTAGGTTAGAATTTTTCTTTTTTGTTTGTTTATTTGTTTGTTTTCTTTTTTTGTTTGTGTTGGTGTGATATGGCATATAATAATAATTTTTCCAACTTTAATCCATATTACACACCTAACTATTTTTCGGATATTACCAACCCGGCATATCATAACTTTGACCAATCTAGTGTGCCGGAATGGTCTTATCCGAATAATTATAACCCATACCCCCCATCTTATGACCATGATTTTCATACTTTCAACTCGTCACAGAGTTCATGGGGTTTCGAGTCCCCCGAGTCCAATTTTCAACTGACTTGTCCTCAGTCTCCACCCAGTCCACATTCTTTCAATGAGTCATACTTAGATCCACCCAGTCAGAATAGACTACCATCTATCGGGGAAATGATAAGTATGCATGAGTCCAAGCAACAATTACCATCAATCGCAGACATGATTATGCGTGAGTCCACCGACTCACAACTTCATCACGATTACACTTCATCTTTTCAAGTCCAAACACAGCATGATGCACCTATCGACTATGAAAGGATGCTTGCAGCCATGACTCAGGCTAGATTAGCCCGTGATCGTGACATAGATCTGATGGTTCAATCCTTACGTTCTCACCGTTCGGTTATTTCTGATATCACAGACCACTCTCTTAGAGCCGACGAACCAAGTTGCTTTGGACAACAAGATTCTATTTCAGTGCCATCATTTGAACTTGCCGAAACTCCAATTCTTGATAATATGGCAAGTTTCTCCTTTCCTGAAATAGAACTTGAGCATGAATATGATCATGATCTCCCACTCGATGATTCAATTTTATTTCCTGATCCAATAATGACTCCAGTGTCTCCACCTGATTTCACTTTTCCCGAGTCAACATTAGATCCTATTCCAATTCATAATGAAATTGAATCACCCATTTTAGATGATCATATTGAACTTGACCAATTGTGCAACTTTGAAAATCCTATGGATAAATTGGCAAGTTCTTTTTATTACATTGAACCCAATGAGATATGCGACCTAGATTCTCACAATCTCTTTACTTCTGAAACTGATTGTATAATTCTGACGGAAGATGTTGACCTTAGTTTTGAAGAATTGTATGGCGATGAGCTAGAATTCCTTAATATTGGAAGTAAAGAGATATCACCCATATTAGGTCACATTCCATTATGGGAAGAAGATTGTGGACTTGAGTTTCAATTTCTTGACTTGGACTCAATTCTTGAACCTAGCCCGACTCCTGAGCCCTTACTTGATTTGAGCATCTTCTGTAATACCCCGTTCTCGGAATACGTACTTAATGCGTGTTCAGTTTTTCGATCGTATTTTCGGTTTACTTCCTGTATTTGACCGATTTCAGTTTTAAAAGTCATTTTCCAATATTATATATTTTCTATGATTTTCTGGAATTTTCCTGAATTTAATTAAATATTTTCAAAACCGGTGTCGACCAGTACCGCTGATCGATTCTCGGATTTTTAATTCACAAACAGTTAGGAATTTCTAGAAGGTCCTTTAGACTTTATTTCTTAGAATCATATTTTCTACCTAAATACTTCTTCTGGGATTTTATGAATTTATGAAAGTTCCAACGGAGTCGGTAGATAACTGATTCCGGGATTTTTAGTTTTAAAACTATAAATTATTTCTTCAAACGAATTTCACCATGAGTCTTAAAATGTTATTCTTGATTTTTAGTAAAATTTTCGGGTTGTTCCGAGATACTTGAATTTCGGACGATTCCGGTATTTTCCAAAATTCCATTTTCCAATTTTCCAATAATTCCAATTTTCCACATAATCCCACTCACTTTCACCTAATCCTTTTTAAATCCCACTCATTCTCTCTCTCCCCCATGGCCGGCCAAGTGGCCAAGTGAGGGACACCTCACCCTCCCCATATTTGCACAAAACCCCCTCTCAATTACACTATTTGCAACTCCTTTACAAAATCTAACACCTATATAAACAATCTCTTTACATTTCTTTTCCTTTTTCTTCATTTCACCTAAGTGTTAGCCCTCACCAAGAGATCTCTCCTCCTTCTCAACCTCAACCCTAGCTCCAAGAACCACCTCAAGGACTTCATCTCCACCTCAAGCAACCACCTTGGACCTTGGATCATAGCCTTCTTCGCCACCGAAGATCACCTTGGCGCCATTCGTCGTCAACGACTCTTTCGACCGCATAAAACGCCGATTGATCACTCCTAGTGAGTATTTTTACTCACCAAGACATGTGAATTTCCTAGTATACTTGTATCCCCACTTCTTGTACACTTGTGCCTCCAAAATCAGGTTTTTGACCTTCAAATTCGACCAGCAAATTCTGTTCTGTACGCTACTTACAGACCCGGATTAGTCGACTTGACCTAGGTATTAGTCGACTAACCCTTCTAGTTGAACCTTAACCTGTTTCTGAAACACAGTTTTAGTCGACTTACCCTGATCATTAGTCGACTAACCCTTTCTGGAAATAAACCTCAACTCTCTGGAAATCACTGTTAGTCGACTACACATTCCTCCCTAGTCGACTAACCTTACTCGAACCAGAAACCCAACTCTCGGCCCTAGTCGACTTATCCTATTTATTAGTCGACTATAGACTACTAGTCGACTAACCCTTCTCACCTTAGTCGACTCCTGAAACAAACTTAACTCTCTGTATCCCAGTTCTAGTCGACTTAGCTTGACTGTTAGTCGACTTGCGTGTCTGTTAGTCGACTACCCTTTTTACCTAGTCGACTAACTTTCCCTGAAACAGAATATCAACTCTCTGGAACCCAGTTTTAGTCGATTAATCCAGACTGTTAGTCGACTTAAGACCCCTACCAGTCGACTACACCTTCCACCTAGTCGACTAATTTAAGCTGTTTATTATAGTTGATTTCTTTTCTAAATTTGGATCTTACCTTGATACATGTGTATTATATTATGCTTGTTCATGCTTCATAACTGATACTACTTGACCTATTACTGGATGGATGTTATCTCTTGTAACTTCATGACTTGTTATTACATATTCTCGTTTCATGACATGTTAAATAGTGAATATCACCACTTATCATGCCATCTCTTGAACCAAGCATGATGCATTCAACTTTTGTATAAAATGGACCAACTTACATTGGGTCAGGGGGAAACATGCGGATATCGATATGTGTTCGTGTTTACAGTGGCATTAGGTATATTGTACAATTATATTCCGGTCTAACCTGAGGGCCTCCAGGAGACCGAGGGGAGTGCTTGCTCCCTCTTCCTGAGTACTATCATGATAAGGGCATACATAAGTCCCTCCTGAATAGCCTAGCGGCTGGCTTCCGTCACCAAGCAACGGAACAATCCTGGACCGTTATCCCGGGCATGTACGGGGTCCACTGTAAACATAGTTCGTCGATACCCCCGCTGTTTCCAATAACAACCTTGTATTACTAGGATATGGATCTATGTGCGCTGGGACGCTGGGTCACATAGCTAGATATCACAGTAAGACAAGTAATAATAATAATAGACTTTAACTATGTATCCATTTCATCCTGATTATAGTTCTTTATGCTTTCATTACTTGTTGGTTTATATTCATTATGCTGTTCCGTCCTTATTATTCATATCTCTTAGCCACTTGGCTATAACCTGTTCATTTTCGGGAGGTCCTGACTCCCTTGGATTTGTATGTTTAGGTTCCGAAGCTTGGATCGAAGTGGAGCCATCCACAGAAGATCGAGCTTTCTTTAGCGAGCAGGCTGATTAGCTCCAGTCCTTGCGCCAGATCTTTCTTTTTGACTCACGGGATCTTCATCCTACTCGTGAGCATTTTGTGTTTATGTTGTATCTTTTGCTTTTGGACTTAGTTGTGATAAAAGATACATGTAATGTGTAATATTTTATCATATCTTGTGATGACTTGTACTTGTACTTTTATGTTGGCATATGTATGGAAATCACGCTTTGTCGTGCACTCTGATCCTTGTTGTACTTTTATGCTTAGCGTGTATACGTGGGGGCACCTTTTGACCTGCGTATATACGTCGCAGTAACGTCCCCGTATCTGTGGAATCGGGGCGTTACATCTTCCTTGAGTCGGTATTCGTTCCCGTACCTATAATGTCCAAGTCAATAATTCCATCTTTTCATACTCCATTTTGGGACAAGAAGGTTGAGACAATTAACTCTGAAATTTATTATGAAATTTGGAAATTTGATGGGGTGGAAATACTAAAAAATGATTATACATATATTTCAGTGGGTTATGTAAGGAAAATTTCTGGTGGGTTCCACCAAATTATCTGTTATCTTGATTGGGCCGCATTTCGTGGACCAATTAGACCACCACCGGAACCACCACCTTAAGGTAACTTCTGCCTTCCCTTGTTCTTTTTCATGCATATATGCATTCATTCATACATTGAGGACAATGCATGAGATAAGTGTGGGGGTGGGCTTTACTAACACACTAACATAAGTAGACACTAACAAAATTTGCTAATAAAAAAAAATTTTAAAAAAAAAACTTATAAAAAGGATAATACTTTGACTTATTTTTAAAAAGAAATCTAAGTTAGTTTTAAGGATTAAGAAAATCATGATTAGGATTTCTAAAAACTTGGTCAAAATAAATAAATTGTTTAAATTTTAGGTATAGGCGGAGAAATTGAATAATTAGTTAGTCTTAATTTTTACCTTAATGAAATGTGCATTCCTAGTACATATCTAGGATTCTAAGACAAAGACCTTGTGGCTCATAAAAAAAAAAAAAATCACCAATTAAGCTGGATACATGTGCCTCAAGAAGCATGGTGAGTTCTAAATAAAAATAAAGTCCTTAGTTTTGTGGCCTAGTTCATTCGAATTTGAGTCCGCAGGGTGTTTTCTCACCTGGTGCCCTAAAGCGACCCGTTTGGGAGCCACCGATTTTAAGTTCGCTACATGGGTGGATTAGAAAGCCTAAGAAAACTGAGAAATATTATACATGTATTAACACATCTATTAGTCAATTAGTTAGGTATGAGGGCCTCAAGAAGCCTTGATACTTATACGAAAGAAAATTAGATGAGTTATACATGCCAAAAAAAAAAAAAATTATATTAACACATCTAATAGTCAATTAGTTAGGTATGAGGGCCTCAAGAAGCCTTGATACTTACACGAAAGAAAATTAGATGATGTTATAAAAATACTAAAGAGGCATGAGAGTCCAAGTTAAGGAATTCCTAGATTCACAAGGGTGCGTATGACTTTTGGTAACGAAAAAGACTATATTAGAAATTCAATTTTAATCCTTACCTAAAATGAATAACAATTGACTTTATAAAGACTAGGTTTGAAGAATGAATAAAAAATGAGGATCCTAAAACTTATAGACTACTTAGTCTCTTCCAATATAAGTCAAATATTTTCCTTTTTATGGATTTTGTGGGTGTAATCCGCTGAAAACCCTCACGAGACAACACTCGTCCTCTAGGGTAACCTAGGGGTTTAACGGCTTGTTGCACACGCTAAGTGCAACCGTGATTCCTACGAAAGTGAGTTAGTTAGATTAGATTTTCTTTTTCTTTTTGATTTTTACTCGAGGACGAGCAAAAAGATAAGTGTGGGGGTGTGATTAGTAGTAAAAAATGCATAATTGTCATCATATTTACCATCACATTTGCACATTTATTCATATTATAATGCACATTTATTAATATTTTGTTATTTAATGTGTGCAGGCCTCGAATTATTATTTTAATAATAAATAAAGCTTAAAAGAGCCCAAAAGCCAGATCCAAGCCCATGTTTGAAGCCCAGGTGCAAAAGCGCAAATATCAATTGTCAAAGTGCAAATATACAAGGGCTAAAGTTGCAATTATTAAAGATGAGGGAAGGATAGAATTCTACCCAACCCTAAACTCTTGCAGGATGAGCATAAAAGCCAAAGATAAGAAGGAAATTCGTGGATAAAAGATTTGGGATATTTGAGATCAAGGTAACTTGATTTCTAAGTTATCTCGAAATCCCAAGATGAAGAGCCAGGATCACACTTCCAGAAGCAAACGCCCAGAGGAACGGATCGGGAGAGGCCACGCGCCAAAGCGCGTGGCCAGAAGAGCCAGTTTTGCCGCAAAATTGCGGCAAAAACCAGGATTTTGCGGCAATTTAGATGAGATCAGTTTCCAGTTTTTGTGGGCAGGTTTATCCAGGACTCTTCGGCCTTCTGCACCTATAAATATCCCTGCAGGCGCAGCAGAGGGGGCATCCAGAGACGTATTAGGGTTTTCTTTTAGCTATTTCTCTTTAAATTTCAAGCAAGTTGTAATTTTTATTTCAAGCACATTGTGGAAGAAGGAGCTTGTATTTGGGAGACGTTCATCGAATAAAGGTTACCTTTTTCCTATTTAATTTTCTGCTATTTTTAATTTTATTTTGTGATCTCTCTGGTTTTCTTTTTAATCTGTGATCTCTTCTGGTTTTCTTTTTCTTTGCTTCTTTGCAATCTTTCATATTAAATAAAATAAAAAAAAATAAATAAATTGAAAAGAAAAAAAAAAAGAATGATGATGAACTAATTTCCTTTAGTGGTTTGCTGAGATTCTTAAAGCAACCCTAGAGCTGTTAAGATTTGATCGGATTGAGGACATCTCTAAAAACCCTAGGTTTAATAATAACTTTTCTTGAAGATCAAACAAATAACTAGACTTCTTAATTTAGGATGCATATTAAAAAGACCCTTCATGACTTCAAACTTAAGAACTAGGACAGCCTAACTTTAAGATTAATCTTTTATTAAGCTGTACCTAGATGTTAGGATGAACCATAGTTTGGTTTTTAAGTAATGTAACTTTGTTAGAGTCTAGTATTGGTTTTTCTTGCTTGAATTAGTCTTAAAAATCTAGGGTAAATTACATATACTTCAATGTGATGATCAATCTCCTTAACTTGCAATAAGGTTGTGGTAGAAGATCAGCAAAGCCACATCTTTCATATCATATATCTCAAATCTAATCACTTCTTCTCTTATTTTGAAGTTAAAGAGGAATCGGGTCGAAAAGCTTGCATCGCATCCTTCCCTGAGGATCACGACCCGCTTGAGCCCTTGCTACAGCGGATTCGCATTGAGACTAAGAAATCTGAACTTTAATTCTTTTTATTCTTAAAATCTCAATCAGGCGCAAATGCGAGAATACAAAGGATGTACAAGTATGAACAGTACAAAAGGCACTCACGAGTTTACAAAAGGAAAACTCGAGAGGCACACAGGGGGCCTGGAAGGATAGAGCTTCAGATGGTCTGCTGGAGATCCATGCTTCAGCTGCGCCACTCTGATCAGCAACTGGGGGAATCCACACGCTCCAAGCTCTATGACCTGGACATGAGGATCCAGGGGAGTCAGATAGAACTTCCCAGGCGAGTGGTGATACAAAAGCCGGATGGCGTGCTGAGATAAGTACAAGTGTATCGATAAAACCGAATCATAATCATGCATTGAAAACCGTGTCGTGAGCATAAGCATGTATAATCAGGTAGATATATAACAAGTGATATCAAGCAGGAACTACTCATGGAATGATAAGATAGGAGCAGTAGACTGATGGAATGGAACATGGGTAATAAAACAGGATATGAGTAGCTAATATGATAATAATCATAATACCGGAAATCCAATGTAAAATCCGATGAAAGCATTCGTGGCAAATCACACAACGGTCATAACAGGAGTACATAACAGGCATAACGTGAATCATAACAAGCATAACGGGAGTTCATAACAGGCATAACAGGATACATAGTTGGCATCTTTTATTATTATTACTCGTCTGACCCATATATCTAGGTATGTGTCCTGGTGTACATCCCAACACACATACATCCATATATAAGCAAGCCGAGGTTCGTTACTGGAAGCTGATGAAGAACTGATAGCTCATACTTATAGTAGTTCCCGTCCGCCCGGGACACAGCCATTTGGGGGCCTGAAACCCCCTAACACGCATCTTCTGGGGGCCTGAAATCCCCCTAACACGAATCGTCAGTTTTGGTATTCCACTACTATAAGTAAGGCACCATACCGGCATTCATCACTTCCTCCCATTTCCCGTGCAAGTTATCCTTTGTAAAGAGTAGGAACATAACTGGTCATAACAAGAGATCAGGTACAGGCAGGAGATGGCCCTACAGATTCAAGAGGTGGCCCCCACAGATTCAAGAGGTGGCCCCCACCACGTGTGTGGCGTGGCACTTTGTTCCATGTGGCACTTTGCTCTGAGGGGAATGGATTCTAGAGGTGGCCCCCACAGATTCAAGAGGTGGCCCCCACCACTTGTGTGGTGTGGCACTTTGCTCCGTGTGGCACTTAGTTCCATTCAGAATCCGCCGGGAACTGGTGGTATAACATGAGTCAGTGTCAAGTAGTAGCATGTCGGGTGGTCAGGTGATAACATATCATATGTCAGGTGATATAAACAGGTGTTAATAGTAGCATGCATGTAACAGGTATGAAGTAATGACATGGCAAGTGTTAACATATCAGGTAAATATATGGCATGTGGCAAAGTAGTAGCTGAGCACAACCAAGCGGAGCTGAGCAAGCTAGAAGTACAGACAGCAAACAGTATTTAACACTGGAGCATCTGGCACGGTTACCGGACAACTTGGCTTAAGGTGCGAGTAGGAAATCCGGCAGCATCCCGCCTAGACGAATCTAGTGGTAAAGCGCTGAACGCTGATCATGATAACCAGGCGGAGCTGAGAAACCTGACGATCCCAATCACGTCTCTTTCGAGATAGTGAGAAACGGAGGCTGAAGGGTCCAGAGAAACCTGACGGTCCCAATCACGTCTCTTTCGAGATAGTGAGAGACCGGAGGCTGAAGGGTCCAGAGAAACCTGACGGTCCCAATCACGTCTCTTTCGAGATAGTGAGAGACCGGAGGCTGAAGGGTCCAGTCATTGGCACTCGGCCATACACAATACAGGGACTCAGCCCAATACATAATACATGAAAACATGGAATAAAATACATGTCGACCCGACGAAGCGGGGAAACCCAAATGGAGGCGAGAGCGAGGACACTCGCCTAAGTCATTAGAAAACATAGTGAAATCCTCGATCCGGAATCCAGGGAATCAACGCGTCAACGCGTTAGAGAAAAAGTGATAGAGAGAGGAGGAAATCAAGAGAGAGAAAGGAAAGAGAGGGAGGAGAGAGAACGTGAGAGCTAGAGAGAGAAGTCCATGGCGAGAGAGAGAGTGCATGAAGAGAGATTGGTGCACAGGGAGACGCGGGTTTTGAGAGTGAGACGCGAGGGTCGCAGACGCGGGAGTCGCGTCGCGGGAATAGCAGACGCGGGAATCACAGACGCGAGGTTCGAGACCGGCGTTCAAAACAGGGCGCGAGGAGAACGCGGACGCGAGCATGAACTCCGCGTCGCGTTAACACAAGAAGAACACAGACGCGGGCATGGGCTCCGCGTTGCGCCGATACAAGAACGCGTAGATCGCGTTAAAGAATCGCTTGGACGCGGGGTGAACTCCGCGTCTAACAATCAACAGATAGAAAGAGAGAGACAGGGAAAAGGTGATCTCTTTGGTGGTGGTGTCATTGCAATTGTCACCGAAATGATTACCGGAATAATCGTAAACGATTACCGGAATAACCAGCGAAGATGTTGCCGACGAAGAAGAGCTCGGCCCCCAATCCAAGGAGGGTGGCCGGCCCTGATAAGAGTCATTTTCCAAATGGAGAAGACGAACAGAAGAGGAACCAGGATGAAAAGAAAGAAACAGAGAAGGAAAGGAAAGAAGAAAGGGGGAAGAGGAGAATGACCGTCGATGGCTGGCGGTCACCGGCTGCGGCCGAAGTTGGCCGGAAGTGGCCGGAGTTGGCTGGAAAGGTGGCCAAGCAATATGTGAAGGGGTGCAAGTATAGTTCAAATTGAAAGATTGGAGTTTTGAAAACAAGGCTTCGGAGAACGAAGCTATGGCTCGTCGGAAAGAGCACGACGAGGAGATGAAGACGGCGTGGTCGTTGGTGGCTAAGATGGAGTATGAGGTGATGGAGATGGTGATGAAGCTATGGAGGTTAATGGGTCATTTGGGTGGAAAGAAGAGGAAGAAGATGATGGTGGGGGTGGTGTTGTGGTTGAAATGGAGGAGGAGATGGTGGAGAAATGGCTAGCCAAAGGAGGGAACATGGCTCAAACCCATGGAAATGGGCTACCATGCTCTATGTTGGTGGTTGCAGGAAACAAGAAGAAGAAAAAAAGGAAAAAAAAATGAGAGAGAAGGAGTGGAGGCATTTATATAAAGGATGGGAATGAATATAATAATGTGCATACTTTCCAAAGCAAAGAAACATAAAAAGAGAACTTGTGTTTCCCTCTCCAAACGCAGCCCTCAAACCTGCGTTTAGGCCAAAATGAGCCAAACACGGGAATTAAAGCCGCGTCCAGGGAAGATGCAAAAAGGCTGCGTTTAACAAAAGGACAAAAGTCATAATGACTTGATTGGAATTGATTAGCAGTGCATTAAATGCAGCATGGAAAGGATCTCTGCATTAAATGCAGAATCTAAGTTGGTGAAACTCGCGTCTAGCGAGGAGAGAAAAAAGTGGAAAAATATCTGGACACTATTCCGGTATCTGGGAAAACACCGAAAACTCCGGAAAAGTCCAAAAAATAAAGTAACTTGAAAAGCTTCCCAAAAATTCTCAAAAATAATAAATATTATAAAAAGATTTTTGGTGAAATCGGTTTTCAGAAATAAAATCTCATTTTCAAAATAAAAATCCTGAAGTCAATCGTCAATCTCGGTCTGCACCGGATTGGCCGGATTTTGATAAATTCTGAAAATTCTCAGAAAAAGTATTTAGATAGAAAATATGATTTTAAGAAGTTATAGGAAAGCCGTTTCTTAAAATTTAACTCCGTTTGTAAATTAAAAATGCGAGAATCGGTCAGCGGCACTGGTCGACACCGGTTTTGAAGATTTTCAATTTAATTCAAGAAAATTCCAAAAAATCATAGAAAATCTAAAATATTAGAAAATGATGTTTAAAACTGAAATCGGTCAAATTGGAATAGCGAAAAGACCAAATCGAGCAATTTACTAGGATCGGGCTCCCGGTCCAGACTAGGGCTGACTCCGAGTCCGTGAATTCGGATCCAAGACAAAACGATCATATAAATAATTCAATATACAAAAAAAATACAGGAAGCAAATCGAAAAATACGATCGAAAAATCTGAATACGCAACTAAGTACGTATTCCGGGAGCGGGGTGTTACAATGTCGGAGTTTGGAGCTTGTAGAATCCCAGTTGCTGACCTGTAATGCGTAGCGGTAGCGTGGATCTCCAGCAGATCATCCAGAGCTCTATCCTTCCAGGGCCCCCCTGTGTGCCTCTCGAGTTTTCCTTTTGTAAACTCGTGAGTGCCTGTGTACTGTTCATACTTGTACATTTCTTGTAATCTCGCAATTGCGCATATCAGTGATGTAATATTTATGTAATATTGGATCACCTCTGGTGATAACTTTATAATTGTACTCATATGTTGGAATGTATAATGCACCACGTGCTTCCGTACTCTGATTCTTGCCTGTACTGATGCTTAGCGTATATACGTGAGGGTATTTCTGACCTGCGTATATACGTTACAGTAACGTCTCCGTACCCGCCGGGATCGGGGCGTTACAGGGTGGTATCAGAGCCTAGGCTCTCGCATCCTCAGTACGTCCGGACGGCAAATTAATGGTAAAGAAATTTGCAACTGGAATACTTGAGTCCTGGTTATACAGTCCAACTACAAGTACAGAGTTATCTATTTTCTTGATCATCTTTCCTTTGATTCCTAATCCCTCCCATCTTTCCCCTGTTTTGATTTTTCAAAGCCTTTATACCAACTTAAGATATGAATAAACTAGAGGGGTAGTGGCTGGTTCTAAATGAAGCTATGATATGATCTCTTCGGCCAATTCTATGAAGCTTGGGTATTCTCAGGATTGATCCCGATCGGGTGATCTTTCAGAAGTCAGTAGTCGGGATTCTCTACGGGTATTCTATATTCTCAGTTATATCTTTCAGAGTGATCGATGCCTGGTATTCGGAATTCTCAATTATCGGTCTTCTTTATTATGCTCAAGACTATCAGGGTTTTCATTATCTTCAGTATTCTGGCTCATTCGTGGAGCAACATTAAGTATGCAGTACAGCGGAAATTCTATTGCAAAGTTGTGTAATCAGTCAGTATTATTTGGCATCGTTCGGAGATTTATACAGCCGGAAGTGCAGATGATGTCTATATTCTGATTGTTGTTCAGTCAACTTGAGAGCCCTACCTATAGTGACTCGTATCTTAATTGGTATAATTCCGCCGTTGTCCTCTTGGTGTTCAATTTACCCCTTATCGAAATTGCGAGGACGCAATTTTTTGTAAGGTGGATGGATTGTAACACCCCGCTCCTAGAATACGTACTTAGTTGCGTATTCAGATTTTTCGATCGTATTTTTCGATTTACTTCCTGTATTTGTTTTGTATTATGAATTCTTTATATGATTGTTTTGTCTTGGATCCGGATTCACGGACTCGGAGTCAGCTCAGATCTGAACCGAGAACCCGATCCTAGTGAATTGCTTGATTTGGACATTCTGGTATTCTAATTTGACCGGTTTCAGTTTTAAACATCGTTTTCCAATATTTTAGATTTTCTATGATTTTCTGAAATTTTCCTGAATTAAATTGAAAATCTTCAAAACCGGTGTCGACTAGTGCCGCTGACCGTCTCCCAGATTTTTATTTATAAACCGATTTGAATTACTAGAAGTGCCTTTTTACATTATTTCTTAAAATCACATTTCCTATCTAAATACTTTTTCTGAGGATTTTATGAATTTATGAAAATTCCACCTGATTCGGTATCGGCCAGTATCGCTGGTTGATTCCAGAATTTTTAGTTTACAATCAGAGTTGAATTTCTGTATTTCGCTTTCACTTTACTTCTTAAAATCATACTTTATTCTTTAATACATTTTCTGGGATTTTTCAGAATTTATCAAAATCCGGCCGACCCGGTGTGGACCGGTATCGGCGGTTGACTTCCGGATTTTTAATTTGAAAACGGGATTTTATTTCTGAAAACCGATTTCATATTTTCCTCAGGATGACGTTTTCTACCTCCGGATATTTTTGGGGATTTTTCTGGAGCAGTCGATATTCGCGACTATATTATAATATTATTTTTTAACCTCTTCTTTTCTTTCTTTCTTTCCTTTTCTCTTTTCCACCAACACTTCAGCCCACTCCCCTCCACGTGGGCGACACCACACCCCCTCTCTCATTTAATCCCTCTCCCATCACCAATCACTATCACTCTCTCTCTCCTTTTCTTTTTCTTTTTCTTTCCTTTTCTTTTCTTTCCTTCTTCACTTTCTCTTCTCCTTCTTCTTCATGGGCGGCTGATGCCCCAACCGAACCACCACCACCACCGGCGCCTCCGGCCACCACGACGCCGACGAGGGACCCCAAATCCGGCCATCTCCTTCCCTCTCTCCTTTTTTTCTTTTCTTTCTTTCCTTTCCTTTTCATTTCCATTTTTTTCCTTTCTTTTTCCTCCCCTAGATCCAGCCACCACCGATTCTCCTCCCTCCTCCGGCACCTCCGGCGGGGGTTGACCGCCGCCGGCGTGACGCCGGCGGCCTTGGGCGCGGCCAGGGGGCCTCAGGCCCCTTGTGCGCTTGTGTGGAGGGGGCAGCAGCCCCCTCCTTCTCCTCCATGGGGTGGCCGGCGCCACCCCAGTTCTGGGCGCCGCCGGCGGTGTGCCGGCGACCGTGGGCGGCCAGGGGGCCGCCTGGGCCCCCTGTGCGTGGGCTGAGGGGGGCAACAGCCCCCCTCTCCTTCTCTGTTGAGGGGGCAACAGCCCCCTCTTTCTCCCCCTTTCTCCTGGGGAGTGGCCGGCGCCACTCCCCCTACCGGCGGCCGGCGGCCAGGCCGAGCGCCCCCAGAGGGGGCGCTGTGTGTGGGCGGGGGGGGGGGGGGCAACAGCCCCCCTTCTTTCTGTTTCTCTCTCTCCTGCTCCCTCTCTCACTCCTGTTCTCTCTCTCTCCCTCTCTTTCTCTCTCCTGAATTCTCTCTCTCTCCCATCCTCTCTCTCTCTCTCTCCCCTAACTCAATCTCTCTCTCTCCCCTAATTCAATCTCTCTCTCTCTCTCTCTCTCCTGATTCAATCTCTCTCTCCTGAACTTTTTCTCTCCTCTCTGTTATTTTGACGCGGATCTCACCCCCGCGTCCGGGCAATCCTTGACGCGAGTCTTCGCGATCTTGACATCCTCTTTAATGCGGCCTTCGCGTTATTGTATCGACACGACGCGGAGCTAATACCCGCGTCTGTGATCTCCTCGTGCTAACGCGATGCGGAACCCACGACTGCGTCCGCGTTCTCCTCGCGTCCTGATTTGAACGCGGGTCTCGAACCCCGCGTTTGTGGCATCTTCGCGACGCGACTCCCGCGTCTGTGATTACCGCGTCTGCTATTCCCGCGACGCGACTCCCGCGTCTGCGACCCCCGCGTCTCACTCTCATAAGCCCGCGTCTCCCTGTGTCCCTTTCTCTCTCTAGGTTTCTCTCTCTAACTTTTTCTCTCTCCTCTTCACTTTCTCTCTCTTCATAATTATATATTATTCTATGGCGCGTGCGCGAGTTCCATGGATTTCAGACTTTTCGGCATTCCGGTGATTTAGGCGAGTGTCCTCGCTCTCGCCTCCATTTGGGTTTCCCCGCTTTGTCGGGTCGACATGTATTTTACTCCATGTTTTCATGTATTTTGTATTGGGCTGAGTCCCTGTATCTGTGTATGGCCGAGTGCCAATGGCTGGACATGTATTGCTCTGTGACGAATGCTTGTATAGGGTAGTTTCATTCTTGTACATATACCATGCCTGTGATGTATTGTACTGCTTTATACCATGCGTGGCCGACCTTCGTGGTCGTTGGACTCTGGGTTTCTGCCCACTCCTGGGATGGCTAGTAGTCACCGAGAGTGCGTTTAAACCCCGAGCGTACTTGGCTTCCGGACCCTTCAGCCTCCGGTCCCTCACTATCTCGAAAGAGGCGTGATTGGGATCGTCAGGTTTCTCATTCAGCCTCCGGTCTCTCACTATCTCGAAAGAGACGTGATTGGGATTGTCAGGTTTCTCAGCTCCGTCTGGTGAGCATACTTAGCGCTCAGCGCTTTATTCACTAAATTCATTTAGGCGAGATGCTGCCAGATTTTCTACTCGTATCTTAAACCGGGTTGTCCCGGTAACCTCGCAGAGCGCATTAGTGTCTAAACTCTGTTCGCTGCCTGTGCCTCCAGCTTGTTCAGCTCCGCCTGATTATCATGATCAGCGTTCAGCACTTTACCACTAGATTCGTCTAGGCGAGATGCTGCCGGAATTCTTAGTCGCACCTTAAGCCGAGTTGTCCGGTAATCATGCCAGACGCTCCAGTGTTAAATACTGTTTGCTGTCTGTACACTCCAGCTTGCTCAGCTCCGCTTGATTGTGCTCAGCTACTATTCTACCACATGCCCTGTTCTTACCTGACATGTTAACACTTGACATGCTTTATACATGCTACTATTTAACTCCTGTTTGTACCACCTGACAACTGTTGTGTTATCACCTGACACCATGACATGATACTACTTGGCAAGGCCCCTTGTTATGATATGACTTGCCACCGGATTATTATCAACCTCTTGACATGACTTGTTACTGCCAAATATCATCCTCCTGTCATGCTATCACTTGACACCCGGCATGATATACTTGACCTGTGATTATCTCATTTACGGGAATACTATACTTGTTATCCTGCATTACATGCAGTGACTTGAATCTTGTACTTGTTATCCTGTATTATATATACAGTGACCTGACTCTAAAGTACTCATGTACTCCTGAACTCCTGATCCTGTCTTGTATCTGCTATTCCCGTAAATTTGATAACGACATAATAAATTATAAAAAGGAACAACTTGCATCGGGTCGGGGGAAACTTGCGGCTATCAATATGTGTTCGTGTTTACAGTGGTACTAGGCATGTTGTGCAACTAAAACTTTCGGTCTGACCTGTGGGCCTCCAGGCGACCGAGGGGAGTGCTGGCTCCCTCCTTCTTGGTACCATCTTGATAAGGGCATAATATAAGACCCTCCTGAAGCCTTGCGGCTGGTTCCATACCCCAGCGATGGAACGTCCTGGGTCGTGGTCCCGGGCATGTACGGGACCCACTGTAAACATAGTTCGTTGATACCCCGCTGGTTTCCAATAACAGCCTTGCTTTACTCAGATATGGATATATGTGTGCTGGGATGCTAGTTCACATATCTAGATATCAGGGTAAGACGAGTAATAATAATAATAATAAAAGATGCCAACTATGGATCCGTTGTATGCTTTACCGAGTTTGCTTTCATCGGGTTTTACATCAGATTTCCGATTTTATGGTTATTATTATAATTGCTGCTCATACCCTGCTTTACCACTTGTATCCTATTCCACCAGTCTCCTGATCTTGTCTTATCATACCACGAGTACTTCCTGCTTGACATCACTTATCATGTCTACTTTCTCCTGCATGCTTCTGCTCACGACACGGTTTTCAATGTATGATTATGATTCGGTTTTATCGATACACATATGCTTATCTCAGCACGCCATCTGGCTTTTGTATCACCACTCGCCTGGGGAGTTTCATCTGACTCCCCTGGATCCTCATGTCCAGGTCCTGGAGCTTGGAGCATGTCGGAGCTTGGAGCTTGTAGAATCCCAGTTGCTGACCTGTAATGCGCAGCGGTAGCGTGGATCTCCAGCAGATCATCCAGAGCTCTATCCTTCCAGGGCCCCCCTGTGTGCCTCTCGAGTTTTCCTTTTGTAAACTCGTGAGTGCCTGTGTACTGTTCATACTTGTACATTTCTTGTAATCTCGCAATTGCGCATATCAGTGATGTAATATTTATGTAATATTGGATCACCTCTGGTGATAACTTTGTAATTGTACTCATATGTTGGAATGTATAATGCACCACGTGCTTTCGTACTCTGATTCTTGCCTGTACTGATGCTTAGCGTATATACGTGACGGTATTTCTGACCTGCGTATATACGTTGCAGTAACGTCTCCGTACCCGCCGGGATCGGGGCGTTACAATAACCGTGCACAAAAAGTGTGTTTTGAAATCAAGATTTAAAAGTGCGTGCTTTGGCTTCCTCGATACTTCCGTTATAGCATAGAGGCTAAATGGGTCGAATCCACAGGGACGGAAAGTGATAGAAGCTTTACCGGTTGATGCACGTGTGTGTTAAAGTTTCTTTTATGTTTTAAAGAATCAAAAGAGAAAACAAAGAATAACAAGAGAAGACTACGGGGAAACTCAAAGAAGTGCGAAACATAGAAAAGATGGTTTTTGTGATTTTTTGTAGTATTTCTAAAATAAGTAAAAATGTAAGAAAACTCATGACTACTAACTACTAATGGCTCTACTAACCATGCTAACCGCTTAGTGATAGTTGCCTCACATGTATCCTTGGCCATCACTAGTCCTTGATTCTAGAGCATTTCAAAGCATAACCCATATGTTAACTTTCACATCTGAACTCAACAAAACAAGTGCACGTTACACTTAAATCATCAAAACTAAACAAGAGTAAGTATGGAATAAAGTAATGTTAGCTTGTTAGAGAGTTAGGATGTTAGAGTGTTAGAATCCATCATCATGAGCCATCAATGGCTCTTGCAAGAGCAAGGCCAAGTAGAGGCTATTAGATTCATGTAGATTATCAAGTAAGAAGTTAGCAAGTTAGTGATTAGTAGTTAGTTGCCATGAGAGAAAATTAGCTAAGCATGTAAAAGGAGTTAGAGAGAAGAAAACAAAGAGAGATAAAGAGAGAACCTTTCATAGATTGTCACCTTCCATTACAAGCACTCTTACTTTCCACCAATGTACTACTCTCTTTCCTATTACAAGATCTACAAGAAATGGAAAATATAAGGGAGGAAGAAGAAGAACAACTAACCTAAACTACCCTAAACTACAACATGAAGAAGAAAACTAGCCTAACTCTCTGGATATCTCCCAATGCAGAAGACCAAGAGGGTATTTATAGGCACCAGGAGAACGGGGGCCAAGGGACAAACCGTGGCCCGAAGTACTGGCATAACAACGCCAGTACAGCCACGGAAACGCAGCAAAAGCTGTGTTTTCGTGACTGTATTAGGCGCGCGCCGCCTGCTGCGCGCTGCTCGCTTGTTCCCCTGTCGGCTAGATGTCCTGGTTCTAGAATTGGCCCCTCGGTTTTGACAAAACCACCCTCCAAAGTCAATGACTATCTTTGTAGGCTTTTAATCACTAATTAAATGGTGATTTTGAGTCTTCTTCTTCTTTTCATGCCTTGGACCTAGAAACATGCAAGAGAGGTTTTATTAACAGGATTTAATATTAAATAAATGTGAAGATGTGGTATGAAATATGCAATTTTAGAGACTAATCAACAGTCCAGGTTGTGCGTACTCAGTCGATGGAGATATGAGGTATATGGTATATAGATGAGGATTTTCTTATTTGGATTATCCCCTCGAGGTATCAATCTCCTGAATCTATCTACTGAGCCCGTACAACTGGTTTTGTCACCTCTGTTTATTCCATCATTTCATGCCTCATTCCTGTTCATGGGTGCTTGCACTCACGATACGATTATCAATGCATGCTTTTGATTTGGATTTATCAATACACGTGTGCTTATTCCTGCATGTCACTTGGCATTCATCACACCACTCATTGGGGAGTTCTGACTCCCCTGGATCTGCATGTTCAGATCCTGGAGCTTGGACCATGATGGACATCCTGTTGATCGAGTAGCGCAGCGGAAGCAAATGGATCAGCGGAGGACCAGTCCGGGACCCTACCCTTCCAGGCCTCCTGCTCGTCCCTCGAGTTTCCTTTTATAACTCGTAAGAGCATTTTGTACTATTCATCATTATATATCTCCTTATATTCTCGCAATTGCGCCTATTGGTAACGTAATATTATTGTAATATTGTGTCACATCCTATGATAAATTTGTAATTGTACTCATATATTAGAATGTATAAAGCACCACGTATTTCGTACTCTACTTCTTGCCAGTACTAATGCTTAGCATATGTGAGGGTATTTTCAACCTACGTATATACGTTGTAGTAATTTCTCTGTACCCGTGGGATCGGGGGTTACAGGGTGGTATCAGAGCCTAGGCTCTCACATCCTCAATACAACCACTCGGCAAATTAATGGTAATGAAATTGCAACTGAAATGCATGAGTCCTGGTTATACAATCCAACTGTAAGTGCAGAGTTATCTATTTCTTCTTGATCGTCCTTCTTTTGATTCCTGAATTTTCTCCATTTTTCACTATTCTGGTTTTTGTAATTTTTTACCAACTTAAGATATGGGTAGATTAGTATAGTAACGACAGGGCAGATGTTGTTTGTTCTCACTTTATCTGGTATTCTTTGATTCTGGTGCATCATGTTATCTTATACCGGACAATTCTTCAGCTTTATATTCTATATATATGGATATTCTATGGCGATTAGCGCAGAAAGTGAGGATCAGTACAGGAAGTTGGGTGGTCATCACTTATTTAATCAGATAGACGATATCACTACACAAGGAATATCAGTATGAACAGTTTTCCAGATTCAGAACTTCTGTTAGGTAGAGCTATGATATTTTTCTATATTATTCCAGTAACGATCAGGATTTCTTCTACCAAATTATTCGAGCTCAGATATAACTTCCAACAGTCTTTATAGAATTGATGAGCTACGGACCTCGTTAACCTCGCCAAGTAAGAGTCGTGTACTAGCCACGCAAGCTCAACCACATGTGGGCCTTGTTCCACCCTGGCACTCAGTATTTAGTGTTTTGTTACGCGTCAACTTTGCCACATGAGCTTTGTCAAGTGCAAGCCTTGTAGAGCATTAGCTCTACCGCACCCTAATGCTTAGCGCCTGACATTGTGTTATGCAATGGTCCCACCTGGCTCTGACCTTACTTGTGGCTAGTTCTGTCAGAGCAACCTCGTCCCCCAGATCTCTCCCGCCTAATGTGTTGCGTGGACTTATTGAACAGGATTTTCTTGCCGTATCTACACTATCTTGTTATAATTTCTTGACGATCTATTCGGCCAACATTGCAGGACTTGGGTATTCACTAGAACAGTCGGATAAACATTCATAAGGCAGTTATTGTGAGTTCTTAGTTATACTTTTCAGAATAATTGACGCTCAGTATTCAAAACTTATTATTATCAGTTGTTCTCTATTTATGTATCTGCAATCATTTTAACGATTTTTTCTTTATCTACGATATTATGATCTATTGTCCAGAATGAGTCAGTGTACAGAAGTTCTGGCAGATAATTATATGAGAGATAGTTCAGCTACACGGTATTTCAGTGATTATTGTATTGGACAGAGACACGGGATTCAGATCGCAGTTCTGTTTAAGTCTTCAAAGAAATTAGGGTCTCTTCTTCGATTCAACATATCTTATCACTTTCAGTCAGTCCGGCAGCCCAATTAGACCATTCAGATTTCTATGTATATTCATCGGGCAGAATTTTCTTATTGTCAGTTAATAGATCTGTTGGCCAAAAGGTTACACTCTCCATTTGTTTAAGTTTTAATGATAACAAAACACATAGAAGCTATATGGTACTAATAAGTTGTTTAGAATGAGTTTCAGGTTAGTACTATTCATGATGGCCTTTCTAAGCTATTGCAAGGAATTATGATGCTAAAAGGCAAATGGTGTAAGAGGATGTTTTCATAGAAGAGAAGACTCTAGCTTGGTGTAACGCGGCTCAGAGACTTCATTTGCGGCTCAGAGACTTCATTTTTTAGTTTTTATATTTTAGTTTGTTAAAGTATAGTGTATAGTATTGAAGCTCAATTTTCCCCACACACAAGATTTTGCACTCAATTTTCAAAAGATAGTTCTCTTTTATAAAAAAATAGTTTTATAAACATATCTAATACTTATAAACTGTATTTTATATAGTGTACAAAGTTTTGATCAAAGTTAATTTGAAAAACTTTAGAGATCTTCAAAACCATTTTCTCAAAAGAGTCTGTTTTAGCCTGCTGTGGTCGACCGGACGGTCGACCGACCCTGTTTCAGGTCAGGACGGTCGACCGGGCGGTCGACCGGTATTCTGACCGTTGGGGTGCGTGCATGTGTGCAGGTTTCCCGGTCGACCGGACCCCATATCGGTCGACCGACCTTCGGCCGACTGAAAGCACCCATGTTTCTGTTTGTTACGGTCGACCGGGCGATCGACCGTGGGCTGGCAACGGTTAAAATTTTTAAAAACCCGGTCGACCGGCCGGTCGACCGTGAGCTTGATTTCAGCCCTAACGGCTAGTTAGTTATTAAACACGTTTTAAAACGTGATTTTCTTCTCTAAACGAATTGAGGGCTGGTTTTAGGTCAAATATTTCCTAATTATTTATTATATCAGTTTACTCTTTAATCCCTAGCTCTATCCTATAAATAGGGATGATTAGGGTTGAGGTGATTACAACAATCCTTTGCAAAAGAAATCAAGTTTAAAGACTTTCAAAAGAAGTTTTTGCTCTCAGTTTTTGTGCTCAAAATTCTCTCTTTTTACTGAAGTTTCTGGTTCAAAACTCTCTTCAATTTCATTTTCTTTTTCACTTACAAAACTTGAGCTTCAATCCTACACATTATTCTCTAGGGTTTTTGTAAGGGAAAAAGTTTTTCAAAAGAGGGTTTGTGGTCTTTGATCACCAAGATATTCTTGTATTTGTGGCTCCACTACCTCTGGACTAGAGGAGTGTGATTGAGGAGTGGGTACTCCCTTGTGGTTGTAATTCTTTGTGAAAGTTATAGTGGTTGGAAATCCTTCTGGGAGAAGGCGGGGACGTAGAGCTGGGTGCTCGAACCTCGAAACAAATCTCAGTGTTTGCGATTGGTTTATTTGCTTTATTTACTTGCTTTATATTCATTGCTATATTGTCGATCAATACATACAACAAGATTGCATTGCGCACCTCAAACTCTTATCTAAAGGAATCACGAGGAAGGAGTTCAGAGCCCTTCACGGGGTATTCGGCTTCTAGTCTTATTTCGGGTGATCGTTACATTATAACATTTTAAATTTGTGCATTGATTAGCATTATCACCTATTCACCCCCCCTCTAGGTGATTTCAAGATCTGCATTGATATGGTATCGTCTAAAGTTTTATGCGGCAGGAAGTGCAGAAGACATTTAAGTCCAGAGTTATCGATCGGTAGAATCGTGAACATTACCTTAGTTATTTCATATCTTAATTGGTATAACCCCTGTCCCTATCCTTCCTGTGTTCATCTTCCCCTTATCGAAATTTTGAGAACGAAAATTTTGTGAGGTGGGTAAAATGTAACACCCATTCCCAGAATATATACTTAAATGCGTATTCTGATTTTTGATCGTATCCTTTTAATTTTTTCTTTGTATTTAATTTGTTTTAGGGTTATTTATATTATCGTTTGGTATTAGGAGCTGGATTCTAGGATTCAGAATCAATCCGAGTTTGAGGCGAGGACCCTATATATTGTATCAATCGATTTGATCTTTTGATAGTCAGATTTGATTGATTTCAGTTTCAAACATCATTTTCTGATATTTAGTTTTTCATGATTTCTGAATTTTCCTGAATTAAATTGTAAAATCTTCAACACCCGAATCGACCGGCGCTACGATCGATTCTCAGATTTTAATTTATAATTGGAGTTGAATTTCTAGAAACTGCTTTTATATTGTTTCTTAAAATCATATTTTCTATCTAAATGTATTTTTGGAGAATTTTTGAATTATCAAAATTTCACCTGATTTGGTGTCAGCCAGTATCGCTAGTTGATTTTAAGATTTTTAATTTATAAATGGAGTTAAATTTTCAAAATCTGCTTTTATATTATTTCTTAGAATCGTATTTTTTTACCTTAATGCATTTTTAGGGATTTTTCTGAATTTATCGAAGTTCGACCAGTTTTGGTGTCGACCGGTATCGCTGGTAGATTTCAGGATTTTTATTTTAAAATGGGATTGAATTTTTGAAATCTGATTTCACCATGGTTCTTAAAATAATATTCTCTATTTTTGAGAATGTTTGGAGATATTTTCGAGATACTTCATTTTCTAGGCTTTTCCGGTGTTTTTGATGTTTTCCCAGATTTGAGATTTATCCAGATATTTTACTTTTATTTTATTTTCAATTTTCCTCCTCCGCCTATTTTCCCTTCTCTTCGTTTTATTTTCTTTTCTTTTTCTATTTCTCAATTTTTCTCCACCACATAAAGTCCCCAAAAATATTTTCCCACTTATTCTCTGTCCTCCTTTTCTCTTGGCCCAGACCCGCGTCTGGGTCCAGACCAGAAGCAGGTCTGAGCCAGACCCAGACACGGGCCTCACATTGCTAGACACAGATCTTACCTATCTTTCTTTTAACCCTAAAATCCCATCTAAATCCCTCTTTTCTCTCTTGATCCCTCTCTCTCTCTCTCTCTCTCTCTCTCTCTCTCTCTCTTTCACATTAATCTCGCTTCCTCTTTTTCTCTTCCAAGACATGGCCGACACCTCCATTACCAGCCCCCTCCTCCGGCGTCTGCGACTCCCCATGGCCAGCGACAAGCCACTCTGGCCATCTCCTCCCCTTATTCCTTTCCTCTCCTCCATCACCAACACCAACTCCATCAACACCACCATCATCTCCATCTTCTCCTCCTCACATCCACCACCACCACCTCCACTGCCACAACCACACCAATCTCACCTCAAAACTCCACCACCACACTCCCCTGCACCTTCTCCTTCTTCCTTCTCCTCCTTTTTCATCAATTCCATCTCCAATTTCATCCTCCCCACCAAATCCACCCCCAACAAAAGAAGATCCACCCCTTTCTCCTCCTCCTTGGGCCAGCCACCCCTGCCCTGCGCTGTCCTCCATCGACCGACGCCACCCCTGGTGACCCCCTGGCCGCGCAGCCACGACTAGGCTGGGAGGGCCACGACCTGGCTGAGTGAGGCGTGTAGAGGAAGGGACGACAGTCCCCGCCTGTTTCTCCCTCCCTCTCACCCCGTACTCTCTCCCCCTGTCCTCTCTTTCTCTCTCATCTCTCTCTGTATTACTCTCTCTCTCATCTGTCCCTCTCTCTAGGAATTTCTCTCTCTAACTCTCTTTCTCCTTCTCTCTCTCCTTTCTCTCATTTTCTTTCTTGCTAGCTTACTTCCTCTCTCTCTCTCTTGATTTCCTTCACTCTCTCTATCTCTCTCTTTAATGTGATTCTCGCGTTGGGCTATCGGACGCGGAGCTCACCCTCGCACCCAGGACTTCCATAACGTGATCCGCACGTTCGTATGTCAACGCAACGCGGGCCCGCATTCTTCTCGTGCTATGGCTAAACACGGAGCTCACCCCCGTGTCCAAGCAATTCCTTAACACGAAATTTGCGTTTTAGTTTTGTGGTTCAAGGCTCGGGCTTCGCGTTCTTGATGTTCGCGTAACGCGACTCCCGCGTTTACAATTCCTGTGTCCTCTCTCTCTTGATTCCTTCCTCTCTTTCTCCTTCTTATTTTAATTTCATATTTTATAATATTTTGAACGCATTTACGTGTTGATTGCTTAGAGTTCTAGAGTTTGGGATTTCACGGCATATTCGGATATTTTAGGCGAGTGTCCCCGCCTCGTTTTGGTTCCCGCTTCATCGGGTCGACTTATAATATCCTGTATTTGAGTTGTATTCGTGTTTTATATTAGACTTTGCCCTTGTATTTGTATGTGGCTGATTCCCAATATTGTACATGTATATGACTATAACGAATATTTGTACTAGGGTAGTTTATTTTCTGTACATATACTATGCCTGTGATGTATTTTATTCTACTTTTATATCATTCATGGCCGACCCTTCGTAGTCGTTTAGCCTCTGAGCTTAACCTCTCCGAGGTTTATTAAAGTCCCTGGACTTTTTAGCTTCACCTGGAAAGGTAGTTCAACGCTCAGCGTTTTACAACTAAACACACTTAGGCGGAACTCTATCGGATTTTACACTCGCATCATAAGCCGAGTCGATCCCGGGTTCCACCAGGCATTTAGTGATTAAACGCTGTTCGTTGACCTTATCCCAGCTCCGCTTAGCTCCGCTTAGATGCTCGCTTGCTTACTCCTTTGTTTATCTGCTTGATGATTTATCTATTATGTTCTCGATGGTTGTGAAGAGTTTGAAACCTTGACTTGAACCATTTTTCAAAATTATATTGCTTTTTGGTATTCGTACCGACCTCCTGTGTTGGTACTGTTTTCCTGTATTCTTACGCTATCCAGTATTGGTTTACTTTCTTGTGTTTGCATTAATCCCTGTATCGGTACCGTTTTTCTTGCATTATGATATATGATAGTGATATCTACTGTACTTATTACTTGTCATGCCATTACGTGATAGCTGGCGCCTGCATGCTAGCACCTGCCCTGTTTGATATCACTTATCAACTACCACCTGATACATGACTGCCTAACCTGTAATTATTATATTTACGGAAATCTTGTCTTGATATCTTGCATTATATACAGTGACCTGAATTTATAGTACTTATGTATTCTTGTGACTTCCTGAACCCGTCCTGCTCCTAACATTCTCATAAATGGTAATTACATAATAAACTATAAAAAGGACAACCTATATCGGGTAAGGAGAAAACTGATGGACTTCAAGTGATGAATAAGTTTACAGTGGTATTAGGTATGTTGTGCAACTTAATCTTCTGATTTGACCTGAGGGCCCCAGGTGACTGAGGGGAGCGCTGGCTCCCTCATTCTTGGTACCATCTTGAAAAGAGTATCCTATAAGACCCCTCTTGTATGCCTTGCGGTAGGTTTCGTACAACAGCAACGGAACATCCTGGGCCGTGGTTCCGGGTATACACGAGACTCACCGTAAATATAACACATTGGTTTCATCATCAGTTTCAATAACAACCTCGGCTTACTCATATATGGATGTATGTATAACGGTAACGCATACTAAATATATGGGTAGGACAAATAATAATAATAATAAGCTAATTAATAATTCGTTGTGTTTTGCAATTCGAGTTGTATACATTCAGATTACGATAATGTGAGATTTACAGTATATAGACGAGGGTTTTCTTGTTTTGATTATTCCTTCGACGTACTTATCTCATGAAGCCGTAATCTGGGTTATGCTGCTGGTTTTGCCGTATTTGCTTTTATCGGGTTTTTATTCAGATTTTGATTTTACTATTATTGTTATATTATATTATATATCTGGCTTTACTATCTGTGTACTACTTCACTGATCTTCTGCTCTTACCATATTGTACACAGCTTGTCTCATGCCTGACATTACACTTGAACTGCTGTACTTAACCTCCTGACTTGTTTATTCTTGATTTATACAGATACTTAGTTATCTTATAATCTCTTGATAATTCATATTGTACTATTTAGCTATTATGTGGACAGCTTAGGTTGTGTGTACTCAGTCGATGGAGACATGTGGTATATGGTATATAGAGGAGAGTTTTCTTATTTAGATTATCCCTTGAGGTATCAATCTCATGAATCTATCTATTGAGCCCGTACAACTGATTTTGTCACCTCATTTATTCCATCATTTGATGTTTCATTCCTGTTCATGGGTGCTTGTACTCATGGCACAGTTTTCAATGCATGTTTTTGATTTAAATTTATCGATACACCTGTACTTATTCTGCACGTCACTTGACATTCATCACACCACTCGTTGGGGGGTTCTAACTTCCCTGAATCTGCATGTCCAAGTCCTAGAGCTTGGACTGTGATGGATGTCTTGTTGATCAGAGTGGCGCAGCGGAAGCATAGTGGATCAGCGGAAGACCAGTCCGGGACCCTACCCTTCCAAGCCCCTGCTTGTCCCTCGAGTTTTCCTTTTGTAACTCGTGAAGGCATTTTGTACTATTCATCATTGTATATCTCCTTGTATTCTCACAATTGTGCCTATCAGTGATGTAATATTTGTTGGAACTTGTTTTGATGAAGACTTTTGTGAAGCATTTCATTTGGAGCTCTAACACACGATGAATCAAGAGTTCTTCATGATCAAGTCTGCTCAAAGAGAGTTGATATGATGTATTTTGTAATTGTAAAATAGAATGTCAAAAGCCTTGATATACACACACATATCATGTCTATATAGTCGACTTATAACTCCTTATAGTCGACTAATATACTTGGTAGTCGACTAACCCAAAACCCCTAGTCGACTAATCCTGTGTCCAAAAGAATCCCAACTCTCTGTTTGTGCATTAGTCGACTTGACAGTCAATACTAGTCGACTAATATCCTTTGTAGTCGACTAATCCCTTGCCCCTAGTCGACTAATAGCTGGTCCAGTCGACTTGAAATTAGTTGCAGTCGACTTGATTCAGTTACACAGAAAAACTGTCACTCGAACTTGACTTGACCTAGTCGACTTATAGTCAAACCTAGTTGACTAACCTTTGGAAAATTGCCTAGTATAGTCGACTAACTCAAAAAGCAAGTCGACTATAGGCAGTTTCTGACTGTTGGACAGTTTCTGTTATCTGGTCTTTTGTGCAACGTTTTCTAACGTTCCAATCATTTGAATTGCATCTATAACTACCCTAACTTACCCTAGTCTTCAGCTATATAAAGGGTGGTCAATCCAAAGGCCAAATATCAATCCAAATCTTCAGTTTTCTAGATTAAAAATTCTGCCAAACCTGAAAACTGATTCCAACTTCTGTTCTTCACCAAAATTCAATTCCTTTGTGAAGTTCTCTGAAGTTTCTCCTATACTAGACCTTGTCCACGTTCATACACAATACCAAGGCTTATAGGAAAGTGTTATAATGCTCAAAGCAATCAATGTACACGGGTGTCTTCTTGGTGTAGAAGCAGTTGTACAAGGTGAAGTTTGTTCTCTTGGTGGAAGAGAAGGTGTTCTCTTGGTGGAAAAGAAGGTGTACACATTTGGTAAAGGGGATTTGTCAAGTGGTGTGCATGGTTGTGATTTTGGGTGTACAAAATTAAGGATAAAGGAAAATCTCAAGCGGGTGGCTTGGGGACTGGATGTAGGTCACGAGGACCGAACCAGGATAAATCTCTCGTGTTTGCGTTTGTCTAAACTCTTCTGAGATTTGATTTCCTTTTTGCAAGTTTATTTATTTGTTTAAATTAATCCTTCTTTGTTTAGTATTTGTGTTGATTTGGTATTTTAGATCCATAAGTGCCAACATAGAAAGTTCGCAATTGGCATCATCTCGGGACCAACAATTGGTATCAGAGCCCTGCATACCCTGAACCGGCATACAAGCCCTGCATACCTAGTCAACTACAAGGATGGCAACGGAGTTTTCATCATCCCAATTCAAGGAAGGACATTCTACACAACGTCCACCGCTATTTGACGGATCCAACTGCAACTATTAGAAGTGTAGAATGAAGATCTACTTGCAATCGCTCAACTACGAACTTTGGAACATCGTAGAAGCACCGTACACCAAACCGGCTACTCACTACAACGCTTGGAGTGATGATCAAAAGAGGAATGCGAACCTTGACGCCAAAGCGATGAATGCTCTATTCTGTGCCTTAACCAAAGAAGAGTTCAACCGTGTGTCAACAGCAACTTCGGCAAATCAAATATGGCATACTCTTCAGGTAACACACGAAGGCACAAGTAAAGTTAAAGAGTCTAAAATATCTGTTCTTATCCACAGGTTTGAATTATTCAAAATGGAGGAGAATGAAACCATATCCGAAATGGTTACAAGATTCACCGACATTACCAATTCATTAGCATCTCTTGGAAAGGACTACACCAAGTTGAAAGAGTTCGTAAGATCCTTCGTACACTCACACCAGAATGGGAGAAGAAGACAATCGCTATTGAAGAAGCCAATGATCTCTCATCTATGACTTTAGAAAACCTAATTGGTAATCTAATGGCATATGAAGTGCAATTGGAAGAAAGAAAGAAGGAGGAACGACAACACCACTCAAAGAAGAAAGAAATTGCCTTCCATGCATCCTCCGACACGGACGATTCCAATGACGATGAAGAGGAGATGGCAATGCTTTCAAAGAAATTCAGGAGATTCTTAAAGTAAGATAAATTCAAATGCTTTAATTATAACAAACCAGGTCATATGAAGATGGATTGCCCATTGCTCAAGAATAAAGGCAAATACATGAGCAAAAAGTTCAGAAAGATGAAAGACTATGAAGCATCATGGGAAAACAGTGATTCCTCCTCCTCTAACGAAGAAGAAGCCACTGAACGTGTCAACCTATGTTACATGGCCATAGAAGATGATGAGGCATCATTTACTGAACTTTCTGATGCATTTCATGAATTGTTTAATGATCTAAAGTATGAAAAACTGAAAAATAAAGTTTTATCAAAAGAAAATGAAAAACTTTTAAATGAAAATTCATGTTATGCTTTACGAGTATCTTCTATAAATTCTCAACAAGATGAGTTTGAAAAAGTCATATCATCTTTGAAAAATGATAATGAGAAGTTTATAAAGGAGAACATTTTTCTTAAAAAGGAAACTAAGTCTTTGAATGAAAGGATTTCTATATTGGATAAAGACATGTTAGTTTTCAAAAAGAAATATGAAGATATTTTGCAAAATGTGACTAAGTTCAATCAAGGAAAAGAAAAATTGAATGATTTATTATCTTTTCAGAAGTTGTCACATAATAATTATGGTCTTGGATTTATTGAAAAATCTTCATATTGTTGTAATCCATATGATTCTTTTGTAAAAAGAAAGTCTAAGAAAAATAAGTTTATATGGATTCCTAAGAATTTAAGTATTCATGATAAAAATACATATATTGCATCATACATTCATGATATATGTAATTCTTGCAACTATGTGTATACTAACAGGTGGAAACCAAATTCTAAATGGATTTCGACTCCTAAAGGTTAATATGTTCTTTTATGTTTGGTACCATCTAACGTTTATCTTGCAGGTACCATATAAAAGTTGATAAGAACACACACACACACACACACACACACACACACACACA
>JAVJIF010006737.1:0-66636 GCA_038442645.1 Agave tequilana
ATCCTCAAGCTAATCGTATAAATTCAAATAAATCCAAATTTAACCGGTGTCTATTTAATATATCTGCTCTGATTTGCTCTGATAGTCTGATCTCCTTAAATCTTCTGTCCCAATTCTTGATTTTGAATTAAGCTCATTTAAATCTAAATTTAAGTGGGCTTTTGGGCTCATTTTCTCTCCTTCTCTACTAAACAGAGCTTGCACATATTTAAACAATAAATAGGATTAAATTAGCAGAGTTTATTAAAGATAAATGTGGGAATGTAATACTAAATATGTAAATTATGTGTACAATCAGTGATCCAATATTACATGAATATTACATCAGCAGGAGATATAAAAATATAATTTACAAGAGATGTACACAGTACAAAAATTGATAGATGCTCATGAGCATTGAAAGAGAATCTCAAGAGCTGGTCAAGAGAAGACAAGTCGAGGATGAGACAGCTGATCAACCATGCTACCACTGTGCCACTCTAATCTCCACGGAAGGATCCATCACCGTCCAAGTTCCAGAATCTGGACATGCAGGTCTAGGGGCTATTAGAAAACAACCCAATAAGTACATAAAATAAGTGCCAAGTGGCGTCACAAATAAGCACACGTGTACCGATAAATCCGAATCAGAGAAACATATATCAAAAACTGTTTCAGTACAGGCACACATAAGCATGTAATGAGTCAATCAAGTAAAGCAAATATGGGCAAACCAGCTGTATAAGCTCAGATGCAGATTCATGAGATTATTACGTCGAAGGAATAATCCAAATAAGAAAACTCTCATATATATCTTATACCTTATGTCACTATCACCTGAGCTTATACAACCCGAGTTGTTCAGATATTATATTAATATATAATTATCATAGTGACATAATTCAAGTATGCAAGTCAGGGGTCAGAGATTCAATAACACAAATATCATTTTAGGTAGGCGGCAGGCAGGATAACTTAATTGAATAATAATAGTAATAATCAGTATCGCTTATTATTTGATTCATTCTCCTCTAATGTCCCACACCACTAGCAGTTCATATCGGAGTCTCTACTCCAGCAGAACTTATCCTAACCATAACATGCCTATACCATAATCCGGATGAGGGAGTGACTCAATAACACCCGCTCCTGACTTTATTATTATTTGATAATTAAGTTATCTCTTGTGTAGGGTAGCATGACATGACTCAGTCATACAGATACAGTTCAGTAAATAAGAGTAACAAGAATTAATTACAGTAACGCATGAATAGAATCACATAAGTGTCGGGCAGGGTATTATAATAATATTACTAATAATAATAGCATAATAACAATCAGTATCGCTTGTTATTTTAGTCATTTCCCACCAGTGTGCCATACCACTGACAGTTCATACTGGAGCCCGTACTTCCAGTAGAACTCATCTGAATTCTGATATGCGAGTACCATTATTCGAACGAGAAAGTGACTAAATAATATACGCTCCTGACATTATTATTGTTAGGACATTAAGTGCATTGTGTTCCGTGTAACGTGTCAAGTGCTAGTTTCAGGAGGGCTGGTTTACCTGGAACGTGATGTTGGACTCTAGGGCACCCCGATAGACCCTAGAGGTATCCCCATCACGGGTGTGGTGTGATACTTAGCTCTGTGTGGTACTTATCTTCACACACCATGTGCGTACCAGGTAACGTGTCAAGTGCTAGTGTTAGATAGATTGGTGTACTAGGAACGCGATGTTAGACTCTAGAGGCACTCCCATGAACTTTAGAGTTACCCCCACTATGTGTGCGGTGCGATACTTAGCTCCATATGGTACTTAGCTCCAAAGACCATGTGCGAATCGGGTAACATGTCAAGTGCTGGTGTCAGGAGGACTGGTGTACCCGGACGCGGTTGTGGACCCTAGAGGTACCCTCACACCTGGAGGTATCCGCACCACCTGTATGATGTGTGATTGATGTTTTACCTGCATACAAAATACAGAATTTCAGAACTTAGAATAAAGAGCGCAAGTGATTAATACTATCGCAATAACAAGTGACTATGCGGGTCGTGGTCCACAAGGAGGGACTAGCGATGGAAGCTTTTTTAGCAAGTTCTCTTTTAAGTTACATAGAATGGTTAAAGATCTTCTTTTAGTTTTTTAAAAGAAAAGAGAAAAATGGAGTTACAGTTAAGTTAGGAAGAAAGAAGTAGATTGAGAAGGTGAAGAAAATAGAAAATGGATATATACAAAGAAATTGAAAATGAGTGAAAAAGATTTGAAAAATTGATGATGTTGGTGATCTAAACTAAAGAATTAAAAGAAAGAAAACTAAAACCTAAAAAACTTACTTACCTCTTCGGCGCCTGCTTACCTTTGACCCGTATAGACAATGTACCTTTGTTTGAAGGCAAGCGAAGTATGACAAATAAGATCTTCCCCATTCCCGATTTATACTATGAAATGAAGGGGCGAGCTACACTATTATAGAAATGGATATCCATCACCATAAGCCATCAACAACACTTGCAAGGGCAAGGCAACTTTGAGGCTATCAGATTCATTAGGATCCACAAACACAGAAGAGGGAAGCAAACGAAAATAAGAATAGAAAAGAAAAAAAACTTCGATTCGATTCAAATGACAATGAAAGAAAAGATCACTTATACCGTGTCACCCTCAGTATAAGATTGTTCTCATTTCTCCATGAAAGTCTCTTCTCCTCTCAGTTACATAAAAAAATAAAATTACATAAAAGAAAATTAAAAAAACCTAAGTTACAAACTATAGTATAGCCTAAATTCTACTCTCTGCTTGATCGTTCCCCTTTGTCTTTGAGATTGCAGGTATTTATAGAAGAAATGCAGAGGTTAGAGGAGTATGAAAATAGGAGAAGCTGGATATTTCTGAATTTGAATCTTCCCCTTATCTCCAAACTTTATTTGATATGGATATTCAGTTTTGATCTGTACCTTGTTGGCGTGTTGATTGCTGAATACAACTTATTAAATGACAGAATTAGAAATATTGATCAACTTAAGAGTCGTAGCCTTTAAATCTTCTTTCTAGATCATTTTGAATCATTAGATTAGAATTTTGGTAGCGAAAGTTATGATTAAAATACTAAAATGTATCCAGTCAGAATCTGAGTCAAATTTGCTTCATCTCATTCGTTAATCTTCTCTCTATCCATTTATCTCTTTGGATTTGAACTCTGTATTTGATGTTATCCTCGGTTGATCTTTATATTTAACCACTTTTTTATCAAAAACTGAATTTAACCAATTAGATTTGGGATCATCCTCCTCTAACCAAATGATCTAGTTAAATATGAATTTAACTGATATTTATTTAATTTTATCCTTTTTCTCCCTATGATTATCTTCTGTAAAATAAATATTTGAGACAAAAATTTAGCCGATTTATTACATGATAAATGTGAAAATATAATAAAGAATAATATAATAAATGTGTGTAATCACACCCGCACACTTATATTTTGCTCGTCCTCGAGCAAAAAATAAAATTAAATTAAAGATTATTAGACCACTTTCGCAGATTGCGCAATTGCACTGAGCATGTGCATTATGGTACTAATGATCTTGTGTTTAATTAGCTTCAGATTTGTGATCAAGATCATAGCAGGTGTGTAGCTTCAACAAAGGACTTAAAGTAAAGTTTTGGAGCTAGCACGGTTTGATTCAAGAGCTTGTGCATCAAGACCACATCAAGTACTCAAGAGGAATCTAGCTCTTTGGATCAAATTTGGACTAAGTCAAGAAGATAAGAAGACTTCAAGTGAAGCCCTTCAAGATCAAGACTTGTGTCTAAGTTTGCTTTTTATAAGATTTTGTTTTAGATTAAAATGTAAAGGATAGAGTAGTTGGTGGTTGCTCAAGTATATCTTACACACACACACTCTTGATTTAGATGAGTTTTCATAAAAGAATTTCTATTTTGGAAAAATACAAAAGAGTTTTCATTTTGGAAAAATACCAGTTTGTTTTTGGAATTCAAAGTATATGTGTTTTTAACCAAAACCATTCTAGTGCTTAATGTCAAAAACATTGGATCATATCCATACACTCTATGCTTTAAAAGTTTTAAAATATCTTGTTTTTGTATTTGGAGATGTTTTGGAAAAATCAAATTGGAAAAATACAGATTTTTTTTTAGCCAAAATTTCTAAGTTACAAAAATAGTTCAAATTGTTTGTAACATGTCTTGATTTTACTCAAACATGTTTGTTTATCAAAGTATTATACTGAAACTATTTTTGTAGAATTTTAGAGATTTTATAAGATTTTATTTGTGTCATATTGCCAAGTTTTTTCAATCCCAAAAATGTCCTGACCTGGCTTCTGCCGGTTGACCGGACCTGTCGACCGAGTTAGGAGTCGGTCGACCGGGATGTTGACTGACGTGCACAGAACGTGTACGCCAGATTTGCTGGAGGGCCGGTCGACCGACCCGGTCGACCGCAGAGAGCTTCTGCTCTCTGGAAAGCCCCGGTTGACCGGCAGAGAACTCTGTTCTCTGTTCCAGGCAGCGGTCGACCGGGCCGGTCGATCGAGGCTCCAACGGTCAGAATCTGACCGTTGGCGGTCGACCGTCAGCCGCCCAACGGCTAGTTTTTTTTAGCCCTATAAAATGGGACTTTTGGGGCTGTTTTACATAAGATTTTTCAAGTGGTTTTGCACCTGTTTTTTCAACTCTTTTAAGAGATTTTCTCCACTTGTATTTGAGCCAAATACTTCCATTCAAAAGGAGAGTTTATCAAGAGTTTTAAAAGTGATTTTCTTGAGTTTTCCTCCACCATTTCAATCCTAGTTTTCTCACACAATATTGAGCTATCCATTGATATATTCATTCTATAGGAGTGCTATTGTGAGTTTATTTTTAGGTGATCAAATTGTTGTGATCACCAAAGACTTCATCTTATTCTTTGAGGAGGCGGACTTGCGGGTTCGCGTTGTTTCAGGTTCTAGTGTGAACTCGGTGTTTGAGGTGCGGCCTCGGCGAGCTTGTGGGCTTGCGGTGTGTTCGAGACTAGAGAGTCCAAGAGTTCTAGTGGAACTCCTTGTAGGTGTTGCGACACCGAGTGATCTGGTGGGTCAGTTTATAGTGGAAATCCTTCATAGTGTTGAAGGCGGGGATGTAGAGCAAGTGTGCTCAAACCTCGAAACAAATCTCTCGTGTTTGCGATTGCTCTCTCTATCTCTTACTTGTCTTTTATCTTGCATTCTCATATTGTATTTATCTTTATATGCTTGATATGTTGTGTGCTTAATTGTTATATGCTTGGGGATTATTTGCTAAACACTTGTATTCAACCAAGAGAGCTAACGCAACACCTCAACTCTTATTTAGAGGAATCTTGAGGAGTTAGTTCAAAACCCTTCACGGGGAATCCGGCTACACTCTTGTGCTATACGTGGTGTTTAGTTTAATAAGTTTTAATTTCGCATTAATTGACCATTAGATTAGCTCATCACCTATTCACCCCCCTCTAGGTGATTTACAATTGGTATCAGAGCCAAGTGCTCTTGATTTGGGTCTTACAACTTAGAGTTAAAGATCCTCATTTTATAGCTAATCACAATATTTGTACACACACCACACCTCCCACCTTTGACATCCTTAACATCCAAACTTGGAAGGTTAAGATGTCTTTGTTCCTCAAAGCCCTAGTATTAATGTTTGTTTTGTCACTGTTAAAGATTCGTATTGTTTAAATGACAAAAATATTGAGGCTAATGCATAAGCCCTACATGCTTTAAAGTCAACCCTAAATGATGAATATTTATCTAGGGTTTCTAACATTGATTCGGCTTTTGTAGTATGGAACTCCTTGATCTCCCTCGGTGAAAAAGAACAATATTATGTGGGGAGCGATTCGGATATTGAAAGTGATACCTCCAACGTGTGCTACATGGTCCAAGGGGATAACCCCCTTGAGGTAAATACCGAATCCGAGCTAGAAGAGGATGTTGAAATGCCTTATAATGAACTAGCATCATTTTGTCAACAACTCTTAAAAAATATGAATTGCTTAAGAAAGAAAATAAGAATTTGAAAAAGAAATTTGATTGCATGATAAAAGAAAATGATTCTTTTAAAAATAAAGTTGCATGCATTGAAAAGGAAAATGAAATTTTGAAAAATGAAAATGTTTCCTTACTTTCTAAATTGAATGATCTTTGCGAAGGAAACACTTCGTTGAAAAATAAAATTGTTTTGGTGGAAAAACAAAAAGAGATTGCTTTAAATGAAAACACTTCTTTAAAAAGAAAAATTGTTGAAAAAGAAAAAGTAAATGTTTCTAAAAAGAAAAAGACTATTGATCATACTCTTCATGTCACAACCATTGATAAAAATGAAGTTAAATTTTTAAAAAATAAAATTGATTGTTTGAACTCAACTTTGAGCACATGTGCATTTAATCACAAAAGATTGGAAGCTTTGTTTCAAAAGAAATAAGTTCCCCATATTCATGCACAACACCCACATCATGCATATGCACATTTTGCACGTCATGACCACACTCACACTCGTATGTATTCTAGAGTGTACAAATGTACACATTGTGGCCGCAAAGGCCATTTAGCAAAGTTTTATTTTGATAAGATACATCATATTAACTTTGCTAATAAGAAAAATGTTTGGGTTCCTTACAATACTAACCCTCAAGGACCCAAAAGAAATGGGTACCAAAATTCCCACCCTGTGTATTTGATGTAGGCGCGGGCTCTCACACGATGTGAGAGGATTGGTGCCTTGGTGGTGGACGCATGGACTTGATGAACACATATTTGATGCACCGCTATCAAGGAGGTTTGGTGGGACAACCACCATGTTTTGGAGAATTAGAGCATAGTTCTTTATTTTGGTAACTATCTCTAAACTCCTACTTTGTTTACATGCTTTTCATTGATAATTTCTTTAGCATGTTCATATTTTTGTGCTTCATGTGGTAAATACTAGTTTAAATATAGTTTTTATCAAAACTTGGATATATGCATGTATAAGTAGTGAGCAACAAATTGATTCATATATGTTTGCACTTCATTGTTCATTTGTACTCATTATATGCACATGTATAATCTAATTTTGATGATTCCCTCATTTACACTTGTTTTGCCAATTTTCATGTTTTACTTCATGTATATGTAGTTTGTATTCAAATCTAATAAATATACATGTATACCCCATGAGTCATTTGCCTTCATGCAATTTACATTATGGACTCTTTTTATATTTTGGGATATGTATGCATATTATTAGTTTTGGATAAAAACATACATATACCTAGAAGTTTGTTTTTAAGATTAAAAAAATGAATTTTTATGATTTTCATCTTTATATGAAAAATGAATTTTCATGATTTTTATTTGATAAAATGAGATTCATGTTTGTTTTGAGATTTATTGATTACTTTCATGAAAATGCTAATTACATGATTTTTGTGCACTCACACTTTATTTATTTTTTTCATGACTTTGTTTCATGATTATTTTGAGCCTAATAGATTTCGAGTGTCAATTCTTATGTATTTAGTATGTTTCATGATATACATGTGATTTGGTTTCATGTTTTGAAGGATCTTTAACTAGTTTTTCAAAAATTCTTTTTAAACTAGTTATGTATTCTTCATTTGGTAGTGTTTTCACTATGCTAAAATATTTTCAAACACCTATTTTTGAAAACCCCTACTTACCCCTTTATGGGTGGACGCATGGGCGAGTATGCCTTGTAAGTTTTATTGAAAAATCTTTTATCTTGAGCATATAAAGGGTGGTAGTTATGAGTTATATACTTGATTTACATTGTTATTTTCAATTGGTATCTCAATTGATATTCATTTTGTATATACTCATATTTTGTTTTCTATATATGTTTGCTTCATAATTTCCATAATATCAATTCCTATTGATATTCTCTTTTCATACATATATATGATTTATTTGTGCTTAATTCTCAAGATATTTACATGTTTTAAGCACAAAGTATGTTTATGCTATGCTTAATTCAAATCTTACTTTTCAATTGATTTCTCAATTATATTTTTATATAAGCTTATGTATTATCTTCAATTGGTATTTTTTTTCAATTAGTATTTTTATTGATATCAAAATGTACAATATGTTTCAATTGGTATCTATTGATCTATTTATTTCAATTGGTATCCATGAAAATTTATATTGGTATCAAAATATAAAATACTTTCTTTCATTGGTATCAAGATCACAATTTGTATCAAAATTTCATTGTTATTTCAATTGATAAATGGTTCAATTACAATTAAAAATACAAAATTTGTAATGTTTATTTACAATTGATATCTTAAAATTTGATTTACTAAGATATCTCAAAATTTGTTTTATTAAGAAAATTCAAAATTTTATTTTAATAAGAAATATTAAAGATCTTTTGATTTTTATTGCCTATATGCAAGGGGAGCTTAACATCTCTTCTAGATATAGATTCATGTTGAGTGTATCTTATATTGAGGAGCTTGACAGCTCTTCTTTATGCGGTACACGTGTGTAGGCGGAGCTTCACATCTCATCTTATGCATTGATATTATGGGTTATGTGAATTAGGGCTTGTCATCCCTTCTTCATGTAATGCATGTATGTAGAGAAGTTAACTTAGCGTCTTCCTCTTCATGAATGTATATCGCATATAACTCTTTATTGATTGATTTAGTTCACCTCTTTGTGGGGGAGAACATTATTTTGTGTTTGCTTTAACCCCTTTGTTGATGATTGACAAAAAGAGGGAAAAGTATTTTAGTATATATGCATGTTTTCCTTCCTTTATACATAAAGGGGGAGAAGAATTTTTGTTTATGCATATTACTTTGTTTTGCAAATAGGAGAAAAAGAATTTGATGTGTTTTATGCTAGATTGGCATGTACCTTCCTGTATTTGCATACATGTTTATGAGCTTTCATTGCATATTTGTTTATTTATTGTTATGCATGAGTTAAGTTATTGTTATGCATGAGTTAAGGGGGAGCTTCTTTGAAGCTTTACTTTAATCCATGCATATATAACTCCATGAGTTTTGTCATCATCAAAAAGGGGAGATTGTTGGCCCAAAGGCCCATCACTCTAGTTTTGATGGTGATCAACTCATGTAGTTATGGTACTAATGATCTTGTGTTTAATTAGTTTCAGATTTGTGATCAAGATCTTAGTAGGTGTGTAGCTTCAACAAAGGACTTAAAGTAAAGTTTTGGAGCTAGCACGGTTTGATTTAAGAGCTTGTGTATCAAGACCACATCAAGTACTCAAGAGGAGTCTAGCTCTTTGGATCGAGTTTAGACCAAGTCAAGAAGATGAGAAGACTTCAAGTGAAGACCTTCAAGATCAAGACTTGTGTCTAGGTTTGCGTTTTTATAAGATTTTATTTTAGATTAAAATGTAAAGGATAGAATAGTTGGTGGATTGCTCAAGTATATCTTACACACACACACTCTTGATTTAGATGAGTTTTCATAAAAGAATTTCTATTTTGGAAAAATACAAAAGAGTTTTCATTTTGAAAAAATACCGGTTTGATTTTTGGAATTCAAAGTATATGTGTTTTTAACCAAAACCGTTCTAGTGCTTAATGTCAAAAACATAGATATTTCATCATGTATGTGTAGTGAATCATATCCATACACTCTATGCTTTAAAAGAGTTTAAAATATCTTGTTTTTGTATTTGGAGAAATTTTGGAAAAACCAAATTGGAAAAATACAGATTTTGTTTTTAGCCAAAATTTTTAAGTTATAAAAATAGTTGAAATTGTTTGTAATATGTCTTGATTTTACTCAAACATGTTTGTTTATCAAAGTATTATACTGAAACTATTTTTGTAGAATTTTAGAGATTTTATGGGATTTTATTTGTGTCATAAAGCCAAGTTTTTTCAATCCCAAAAATGTCCTGACCTGGCTTCTGCCGGTCGACCAGACCGGTCGACCGAGCTAGGAGTCGGTCGACTGGGACGGTCGACCGACGTGCACAGAACGTGCACGCCAGATCTGCTAGAGGGCCGGTCGACCGACCCGGTCGACCGCAGAGAGCTTCTGCTCTCTGGAAAGCCTCGGTCAACCGGGCCGGTAGACCGGCAGAGAACTCTGTTCTCTGTTCTAGGCAGCGGTCGACCGGGCCAGTTGATCGAGGCTCCAATGGTCAGAAATCTGACCGTTGGCGGTCGACCGTCAGACGCCAGGGCTGAAAAATTGCCCCAACGACTAGTTTTTTCTAGCCCTATAAAATGGGACTTTTGGGGGCTGTTTTACATAAGATTTTTCAAGTGGTTTTGCGCTTGTTTTTCCAACTCTTTTAAGAGGTTTTCTCCACTTGTATTTCAGCCAAATACTTCCATTCAAAAGGAGAGTTTATCAAGAGTTTTAAAAGTGATTTTCTTGAGTTTTCCTCTACCATTTCAATCCTAGTTTTCTCACACAACACTTGAGCTATCCATTGATATATTCATTCTGTAGGAGTGTTATTGTGAGATTGTTTTTAGGTGATCAAAGTGTTGTGATCACCAAAGACTTCATCTTGTTCTTTGAGGAGGCGGACTTGCGGGTTCGCGTTGTTTCGGATTCTAGTGTGAACTCGGTGTTTGAGGTGCGGCCTCGGCGAGCTTGTGGGCTTGCGGTGTGTTCGGGACTAGAGAGTCCAAGAGTTCTAGTGGGAACTCCTTGTAGGTGTTGCGACACCGAGTGATCCAGTGGGATCGCTTTATAGTGAAAATCCTTCATAGTGTTGAAGGCGGGGACGTAGGGCAAGTGTGCTCGAACTCGAAACAAATCTCCCGTATTTGCAATTGCTCTCTCTATCTCTTACTTGTCTTTATATCTTGCATGCTCATATTGTATTTATCTTTGTATTCTTGATATATTGTATGCTTAATTGTTATATGCTTGGGGATTGTTTGCTAAACACTTGTATTCAACCAAGAGAGCTAACGCGGCACCTCAACTCTTATTTAGAGGAATCTTGAGGAGTTAGTCCAGAACCCTTCACGGGGAATCCGGCTACACTCTTATTTTATACGTGGTGTTTAGTTTAATAAGTTTTAATTCCGCATTAATTGACAATTAGATTAGCTCATCACCTATTCACCCCCCTCTAGGTGATTTACAGATTACACCCACAAAATCCATAAAGAAAGAGAATAAAGTATTAGTATTTTGAAAACACATTTTGAAAGAGAAAAATATTTGAAGTATTATTGTAAGAATTAAGTAATCTATAAGTTATAGGAAAACTGAACTTTTCATTCCTAAACTTAGTCTTTATCAAAACTTGTTATCAATCAAGGCAAGGAGTCAAACTGTATTTTTCATCTACTCTATTACTTTACCTTAAGTTATATGCACCTTCGTGATCGTGAAATTTTGACTAAGGGTTCTTTAACTCTAATTCCTATGCCTTTTTTATATTTATTTTTGGTGGTATTTATTTCTCAATTTTCATTAGGCTTTCTAATTTGCCCATGTAATGAGCCTTTAGTCAGTGACACCTAAATCGGACAGTCTTAGGACACCAGGTAAGAAAACACCCCTAAAGATTTAAACACTCGAGCAGACAAGACCACGAAACCAAGAATTTTTATTTATAAAATGTACCCCTTTTAGGTGTGAATACTTATACTTCATGAGGCACAAATACCCAGCTTAATCAGAGGATTTATATATATATTTTTTCAAACTTATCTAATTATCTTTTGCATAAATACCAAGGCTTTCTTACGCCAAAGCACCTAGCAATCTATAATTCGATTTGTTTATTTTTCATAGATATACATATATATTTTTTATTTTTTTATAAGGCATAAGAATCTTTATTTTTGAACCCTAAGTGTGAAAGTGTATAAGGCATGCATATTTATTTAAGGTAAAGATCAAGACTAAATTATTTTCACAAATTTTCTTCCTAACCTTAGAAATCAAACAAGTAATCTTATTTTGACCAAGTATAAGAAATCCTAATTATGGTTCTCTTATTCCTTAAAATTGACTTAATTTCTTACAAAAAATATGTCAAAATATTGTTTCTATTTTCAAAAAGTTTTTAAAAATAAAGAAATTGTTAATATTTTTTTTGAATAATAAAAAGAAAACCTAAGTTATGTTAGAACCTTCCCCCACACCTATCTCATGCATTGTCCTCAATGTATGAATTAATGCATAGATGCATGAAAAAGAAGAAGGAGAAGGAAAATATTACCTTAAGGTGGTGGATCCGGTGGTGGTCTGATTGGGTCTAACGTTGCTACCCATCAAGATAATATGGTAGTTCACGGAATCCACCTTTATTGATCTCTTTTCTATTTACATATTTAGATTCCCTAATATGAATAGGATCATGAAAGATCCTATCGTGAAACTTACTCTCTTTGCATGACCAGTCCTGAAAAATCATCACGGAGTCATCATAGTCTGTACCTATGTCCAACAAAAGAAGGTGTTTGGTGGAATAGTTGACTTGGACTCAAGAATGATAGGTTCAGGAACCAATACTAACTCGAAAAAATCAACTTTGGGTTCAAGAGTTAGTTTTGATTCAAGCGTTGAGTCCAAGTCCAAGAATTGATATTCACATTCTTTTCCCATCAATGGAATGTGACTATCCAAAATTGGTGACTCAATTTCTAAATCTATGGGTACGGGAAGAAATGTTGGCTCAAAAAATTGGTCCAAATTGGGTAAGAATATCAGAGTCAATATAGATTCGAAGATGAAAACTGAATCACAAAGTTGGGGATCGGGTTCACATTCATGTCAAGTTCAACCTCATTAAAATGAAAACTTATCAATTCGTCAATGGGTTGATATTGGTCAAGTTCAAGGCTTTGTGGTAAAACTGAATCTTGGGCAAATTCTTCAAGATAGCATAATTCTTGATTTTCATTAATATGGCTAGAAGTGTTGGAAATAGTCAAGATTAACTAGGGAGAGTTTTCTTATTCCTACGCATGTTCTTCAATCTACTAATTCTTGCTTCTATCATATCGAGTGGATCATTTTGGCATTGAATCATGGTTTCCATACTCTTTTCTAAGTTGGCATATTCTCCTTGAAAAATATAGTAAGGATCTGTGACTTGAAAATTTTGACAGGATTTTGAGTCTTCTAAAATTTGAATTCGTCGCTCAAACTCACCTAAGGCTTCCATTCTCTTTTTCCAGTCAATTGATTCTTCTAATGGTTGTTCGGGAGAAGGAATACATGAAGCTGGATGTTGGTAGGGTAGTTGACAATATGACTCAGGGGAGTTGTATCCCCATTGACTCTGTGAAAAGTAATGATGATTATTCTAGTCATGTTCATAGTATTGGGACTGGGGCATGTAATGATTTGGATAAGAGCAATCTGGCACACTAGATTGATTAAAGTTATGATACGCCGGATTGATAATATCTGAAAATGAGGTCGGGGTGTAACATGGATTACCATTAAAATTGAAAAAATTATTGTTATAAGCCATATCACACAAGAAATGTCAAACACAAACAAAGAAAAACAAAAACAATAAGCAAACAAATAAAAAGAAAAGAAAAAAAATCTAGCCTAAGTTAGAGTAGACCTTAGATCTAGATGACTCCTAACTGATTAGACTATCCACGGGGGTATATTACCGAATTTGACCACAAGTTAATTGGCCAGGTAGGGGCAAGATCGGTGGGAGGTATCCGTGCTTAAAGCAACGGGCCTAATTATTCCAAACCACCAGCCTTCAGGATTTCGCCCCTTAATCCCCAACCTTAGACACCGATTTGGTAAGAGTCAAATTCAAATCAACTTCCCCCTTAGGTCAGTCTCCTATTTGAGTCCGAGATATCTCTAGAGCTAATGTCTACTTAGTTTTAGTTAGGCTTGGGTAAGTGAGAGAGGATATTGTTTGTGGGCTAAGAGAGGGTAATGACTTCCCCACCTTATCTTGTTTATAAGACAAGCCCTTAAGATTGATTGTGCAAAGTGTGCAAGATATAGAAAAGTAACATTCACAAGCAAATATCACCCAAGAATGTTTCCTAAACTATATGCTATGCATACATACCTTTTGCTCCAGCACTCTTCAACAGTAATATAAAATGTAAACGAATTAGACACGTGTAAATGCAAGTCTAAACCATTTTTAGTATTTAACAAACATCATTTTACTCTTGAGGTTAGAAAGTAAGTATAGTGAGATAAACAAGGAAATAAATTGCTACAGAATTTTAGTTTTACAATTCAGCCAACCTGCAAAAATACAGGTTAGTAGTTCACTCAGATTGTCACTAGAATGTAGCAAATCTGAGAGCTTCTGGGCTATACTTTCTTGAGCAAAGTTCATGGCCACTTATATGTCCACTGCAACAAAAATTTCTTGTTGTTAAATCTGTACACCAAGAACAAAGAAGAAAGTTAACTAAAAATATAAATCTAAAAAAGAGAATAACTTACCGTCCCTCCCCGGCAACGGCGCCAAAATTTGATTGACGTTTTACCTACACACAAAATATAGAATTTCAGAACTTAGAATAAAGAGTGCAAGTGCTCAATACTACCACAATAGCAAGTGGCTATGCGGGTCGTGATCCACAAGGAGGGACTAGCAATGGAAGCTTTTTTAGCAAGTTCTCTTTTAAGTTACATAGAATGGTTAAATATCTTCTTTTAGTTCTTTAAAAGAAAAGAGAAAAATAGAGTTACAGTTAAGTTAGGATGAAAGTGGTAGATTAAGAAGGTGGAGAAAATAAAAAATGGATATATATAAAGAAATTGAAAAGGAGTGAAAAAGATTTGGAAGATTGATGGTGTTGGTGATCTAGACTAAAGATTAAAAGAAAGAAAATTAAAACCTAAAAAATTTACTTACCTCTTCGGCGCCTTCTTACCTTTAACCCGTATCGACGATGTACCTTTGTTTGAAGGCAAGCGAAGTATGACAAATATGATCTTCCCCATTCCCGATTTATACTATGAAATAAAGAGGCGAGCTATACTACCATAGAAATGGATATCCATTACCATAAGCCATCAATGGCATTTGCAAGGGCAAGGCAACTTCGAGGCTATCATATTCATTTGGATCCACAAACACAGAAGATGGAAGCAAATGGAAACAAGAATAGAAAAGAAAAGAAAACTTCGATTCGATTCAAATAACAATGAAAGAAAAGATCACTTACACTGGTGTCACCCTCAGTACAAGCTTGTACTCATTCCTCCATGAAAGTCTCATCTCCTCTCAGTTTCATAAAGAAAATAAAAATTACATAAAGGAAAACTAAAAAAAATCTAAGTTACAAACTACAGTATAGCCTAAATTCTACTCTCTGATCGTCCCCTTTGCCCTTGAGATTGCAGGTATTTATAAGAGAAATACAGAGGTTAGAGGAGTATGAAGATAGGGGAAGCTGGATATTTCTGAATTTGAATCCTTCCCTTATCTCCAAACTTGATTTGATGTGGATATTCAGTTCTGATCTGCAGCTTGTTGGCGTGTTGATTGCTGAATATAACTTAACAAATGACAAAATTAGAAATAGTGATCAACTTAAGAGTTGTAACACTTTAAGTCTTCTTTTAGGATCATCTTAAATCATTATATTTGAATTTTGATAACGAAAGTTATGATTCAAATACTAAAATGTATCCAGTCAGAATTTGAGTCAATTTTGCTTCATCTCATTCGTTGATCTTCTCTCTATTCATTTATCCCTTTGGATTTGGACTCTGTATTTGACGTTATTCTCGGTTGATCTTTATATTTAACCACTTTATTCACCAAAACTGAATTTAACCAATTGGATTTAGGATCATCCTCCTCTAACCAAATAGATCTAATAAATCTAAATTTAACTGATATTTATTTGATATTATCCTCTTTCTCCCAATGATTATCTTCTGCAAAACAGACATTTAAGATAAGAAATTTAGAATATTTATTATATGATAAATGTAAAAATGTAATAAAGAATAATGCAAATGTGTGGAATCAATATGATACTTAGCTCTGTGTGACACTTAGCTCCACAGACTATATGCGTACTAGTTAACAGGTGCATTATAGATACGATGTAGGGATGCTAGAGGTACCCGCACCACGTGTGTGGTGTGGTACTTAGCTCCACACACCGTTCTGCTGTGTCAAAGTTATAGGAGTGTTATGTGATGTGATACATGAAATAGGTCAGTGTCACAATATTAGGTGGAGTACAACAACACGACAGTATAAGTAAATATGGTTTTATATTATTATATCGGAACAGATCATACAACCAGTACAAGTAAACAATATAAAAAAATATTTCAAACTCTTCACAACTATTAAAATAATAGCGCTAATAATTATTTAACAACTAAGCAAAGTTAAGCAACAACCAAGCAGTGCTAAGCAAACTGGAGCAAAACTAATGTACAACACTAGATGCTATCACGCTTGGCATGATTACCGCTCACGACACAGCTATCGTTTACGTCAAAGCGAGCATATGAACGCTGTACTAACGCTTATGGCGAAGTCACGCTCATGACGTAACTACGCTCAGATGGAGCCAGCGGTAAAGCACTGAGCGCTAGGCTCGCCTACTAGGCAGATCATAAAACCACAGAGCGGTTAAGCTTACTCCCTGCATCTACCATGAAACTCAGAGGGTACAAGGCCAAAGCCTATTAGATAGCCCAGAAACTAAACTTTAGACTGAAAGCTGAATAGTGAAACCGCGAAGCGATTAATGCTAGTATCTCAAAAAACTACCACTAAACCTAGAAGGTATAAGGTCAGTTCCTATTAGTTAGCCCACAGACTGAGCATAACCCGAAGGCTGATTAAGTATCAGCATAAGTATTAGTACAACACATACACAAGCATATAAATAACAAATAGGACAACGAGAGCTATCAACCTCGCGATGGGGCTACTATGATGCCCAAAGGGTATAAACAACTCCGCAAAGCTACCATGAAACTGAAATTACACCTAGAGGGGGGTTGAATAGGTGTATAGCTAATCTAATTACAATTCAATACAATATAATATGAAATAATGCAACTGATCACTCAAAATAAGACTTGAAACCGAATTCCCCGTGAAGGGCTCTGAACTTCTCCTCGTGATTTCTCTAGATAAGAGTTGAGGTGCTTAATTGCTATCTTGTTGAGATGAGTATTGATCGACAAGAATGAATGAATGATAAACAAATAAATAGAGACAATAAAGCAATTACAAACAAAATAGTTTGTTTCGAGGTTCGAGCCATCGCTCTACGTCCCCGCCTTTACCACCGTGAAGGATTTCACTATCCACTATTAGATCCTCCACAAAGGGACCTTACAACAAGGATTTACAACCACTTGGAGTACACAACTCCCCAACTCAAACCTCTACATCAGAGGCAGCACAAAGCCAATCGAGATAATAAGCTCTAGGTGATCAAGAGACCACAAACACTCTCTTAGCAACTCTCTTACCCTATAGGGTAAAATTTAAACTTGAAGCTCAAGGATGTAAGTAAGAGTGAAAATCAAAAAGAGAAATTTTAAGACCAGAAAAACTCAATTAAAAAGCTTTGAAAATAAGAGTACAAAATAAAACTTGAAATTTTTTCTCTTTGAAAGTAAAACTAGATTTTTAATAGAATTTGTTATTATGAATTATTCAATCCCAATGACCCTTTATATAGGTTTTAGAAAAATAAATTTCGAATAGCTTTACCAGGTTTAAAAAGGAAGAAATTGACCCTAAAAATTTAACTTAACACATTTTAAAAAACATGTTAAAAAACAGCTTTCAAAATCTACCCATTGCTGCCAATCTGGCAGAGTGTCGGTCGACCGGCCGGTCGACTGGCCATTAAAAAAAATATGATCGTTGGCTCTTAGTCGACCGGTCGGTTGACTGTGTTTAACCGAGACCAAATGACTTACAGTCGGTCGACCGCCCGGTCGACCGCAATAGGGGATCGGTCGATCGGGAATGTGCACAACGTGCACACCCCAATTGCCAGAGGATCGCTCGACCGTGCGGTCAACCGTTTTGACTTTTAATAGGCACGGTCGACCGCCTGGTCAACCGACCTAGGCCAAAAAACTAGGTCAAGGTTTTTTTGAAGATACATAAAATTTTTAAATAATTTTTATTTGGATTTTGGAAGATGAAGACTTGCATAACTATGAGATACAAGTTCTAAACAGAGATAGAAATTTTTAAAAAAAATGGAACAAGTATCAAAACCAAACATGTCAAAAATCATACTTTTGAAAACATGCATTTTTGTGTGTGTATATCTTTAAGCCTCAGATCTATATTTTACTCTTTAACAAACTAGTTTCTTACAAGATTCTAATTGACTACAAGAATCTTCAAGCGGGCTTCTCTGATAGCGATGTTTGAGCGATGTTGAGAGCTTTGAGTTATGATCCCGTTCTTGAGTACCTTTGAGGCATCAACACCTTCCTTTAGAGGAAGAAAACTGTTAGATCTTTTTGAACCCTGAAATACATTCTTGAACTTGATTTGTACCAAATAACTTCATATGCTTTGTTATCATCAAAACGCAAGATCGAGAATTGTAACCTTTAGGCCAATGGAAACCCAGAGGGTATAACGTCCATTCCTATTGGATAGCCAGCGGAGCGATTACCTCGGGTGACGCTACTACGAAACCCAAAGGTATAAGCAATTCTTATTGGGTAGGTTTGCCCTAGGGCTATAGCCGGAGTGCCTGCAACCTGCACCACCATTAGTCCAATGACATGCATATATATAAGTATCGTCTACGCTAGTACAAGCAATCACCACACTAATACAAGCATGGCCCACACAATACAACAATCACCTACAATACAACATCTGACTACATAATACAACAACACTCCAAATATACCAACATCACCAAATATAAAACAACCACAACCACAACCACACATACATGAACTCGCCAACCACAACAAAGTAAAGAGTACTCGCTATAAATATAGTACTCGCAATAACCAAGAAGTGGTACTCACTAAGTACAGAAAAAAGTACTCTCCTAAAAATAACTCGGGCACGGCTATGGGCACTAGGAAAACACTGAAGGCGTTAACGCGCAACGCGTAAAGTGAGAGAAAGAAGAGAGAGAAAGTGAAGGAGAGAGAAAAAGAGAGTTAAAGAGAAAGAGAAAGAAGAGAGAGATAGAAAGAGAGAGATGGAGAGAGTAAAAGAGAGGAGTGAGAGAGACATATTAAAGAAGAGAGAGAGAGAAAGAAAGAAAAAGAGAGAGAGAGAAGAGAAAGAGAGAGAAAAAGAAAGAGAGAAAAGAGAAAGAGAAAGAAAGGAAGAAAGAAGAGAATGGAAAATGTAGGGTGGCCGGCCGGGCTAGCCTATACTTGTCCGGCCGTTGGTGGCGTAGGCGGTCAAGGGCTGCGGCCTGGGTGGCTGACGGCCTGGGATCATATGGGAAGAAGTGGGTATGGGTGTGGTGGTGTGAGATGAAGGGGTAGAAGTGATGATGTTAGTGGAGATGGTGGTGTTGGTTGTGGTTGTGAATGGAGGAGTTGTGGAGAGGTGATAGTGATTTTGGATGGTGGAAATGGAGGAGGAGAAGGAGGAGATGGTGAAGGATTTGGAGGAGTTGGTGGTGGTGGAGTTTGGTGGAAAGGAAGAAGGTGATGTTGTGGAAGATGAGGAGATGTTGGTGATGATGTTGATTGCAGGGGTGATGGAGTGGGTAGCCGGTGGGGGTGGCCACTGGCGTGGGCTCACCGGAGGTGTGGCTCCGAAGGGAGGCTGTCGTAGATGGTGGAGGCTGGCTATGGTGAGGGAAGTGGAGATTGAAATTGAAGAAGGAGAAGGGGGTGATTTGGAGAGAGATTGAGAGAGATTCAAGAGAGAGGGAGAGAAATTGGAGGAGAGAGAGATTTTAAGGAGAGAGGGGAAGGGTGTTGTCAGAAGCTGCCTGGGGAGAGAAGAAGAGAAAGAAGAAGGAAGAAGAAATAAGGAGGGAGAAATGTGTAGAGTGTGGGGAAAAAGAAAGAAAAGAAAAGGAAAAGGAAAAGAAAAAAGAAAAGGAAAAAGAAAAAGGAAATTAAAAAATTAAGTAGAAGAGTGGAGAAGGGGAAAGAAAGGTAGAAATGAAAGGGAAAATAATAATATTAATTTAATCTGTCAAATTTTGACTAGCGCAAAAAAATTCCCAAAAATATTCTAAAATAGAAAATATTATCCTAAGGAACAATGTGAAATTAGATTCAAGAAATTCAATTTGTTTTGTAAATTAAAAATTCTAGAATTGATTAGCGATACCAGTCGACACCGATTTTTAGGAGATTTTGCAAAATAATTTAGAAAATTGTGAGAAAACTCTAAAATATTGAAAATTAATATCTAAAATTGAAGCAGGTTCAGTCTAACTACCAGGATGGTCAATCAAGTGGTTTTACTAGAAGTGGGTCTGGGTTCAGACTTGGGCGAAATTCAGATCCGATAAATTCAGATCCGATACAAAATAATACCAAAACCGATAATAAATAAATACATAAAAAATAGAAAAATACGAGCGAAAAATCAGGCCACGTATCCGTGTACGTATTTCAGGAACGGGGTATTAAACCCCCTTCTTCATGGGACTTCCTAGTGCATATATACCCGAGAAGTCTGGTTGTGCGGGTCATGTGAATTTCAATAATCACATGATCTACACCTTGTAATTCTTTCATAATAGCCTGGATTATGCCATTGATTATGGGACTAATTTCTGTTACCTTCTGTAATAGTCTGTGCTGAGTAAGAGTTATTGCAATTATTTGAAACGTAAGATAATCTGGCGGCATAACAGACTTTATGAATGAAGGCAGACATCAATGGGGTCGGTTGCAGCGGTCGTCTTGCTCAGGACGAGAAGGATTGATCTTAGACTAGCAACGCTCTCTGAAGGAGGAGCGTCCTCGGGGCAGTTGATTCCTTGGGAGGAGTATCTTTAGGAACAGCTGTGTGATGTTCTCATGGAGAAGCTCTGCATGGCGTTCGTTGTGGCCTATCTTTGGGAGTTCTTGATGAGATGAGACACGCGCTTTAATCCTGGTGCAGGCTAAAAATTGACCATTATAGATGCCCCTCTACTTCCTTTTTCTCCAAGTTCCAGAGAAAGAGTGAGCGAATTGATTTTGTTCTGACTCGAGAAGTCGAGACCTTGCTTGTACTCTGAAGGGACTGGTCAAAATACCTTTTCGTATTTTGAGCCTTCCTTGAAAATTGGAGTAGGTGAAGACAGCTGACAAATTAATGACAAAAATCTGACTTCATGATAGACGAGACCGTATGGTAGAGGCAGATCGTATCTAGTGGATTTGATATGCAAAAAAATCCAAGATGCAAACTGACTTTTCAGATGTGAATGGAATTTGAATATGAAACAGTTCAACTACTTCATCTATAAATAAAGAGGATTTTGGAAGTAGTTGGCTCATCTTCTCAAGAGTTCTTTCCCCCTATACTCCTTGTTCGGGTAGATTGCGATGTCGTTCTCTTTCTTCATCTGATGGAGGAAGGAGAGGGAGAAGATGGGATGGTGGAGATGGGGACGCGTTACATCAGTTTTCGTGATGACCTTATCACATTACTTAGATTTTCATGACAAGGCCCGGCTGTCAGGAAGGATAAGTAGGGCTCTTCTTCTACCTGGTCTGTCTGTCTAATCTTTGATCGGATCGGGCCAGACTGGAGTTGCGGCTTGTCACCTCTCTTTCCTTATAGTTGTATGAGGTGGGAGCGTGGTGCATGCTTGATAATAGTTCTGATCTCTTGGTCTGGTGATTAAGTTTTTTCCTGCACACAAGAATACAGATTTTTAGAACTAAAAAATAAAATGTGAAAGTACTCAATACCACAGAATAGTAAGTGGCAATGCGGGTTGTGACCCATAAGGAGGGACAAGCGATGAAGTTTTTTAGTAAGTTCTCTTTTATGCTACAAAGAATGATTAAAAATCTTCTTTTAGTTCTTGAAAAGAAAGGAGAAAAATAAGTTATGGCTCAGTTAAGAAGAAAGTGGTAGGTTGAGAAGGTGGAGAAAATAGAAAATTGATACATACAAAGAAATTGAAAAGAGTGATAAAAGAGTTGGGAGATTGTGGTGTTGGTGATGTAAATTAAAAGTTAAAAGAAAGACAGAGAAATCTAAAAGAAATACTTACTTACCTCTTTGGTGTCTGCTTACCTTTGACCTGTATCAATGATTTACCTTTGCTTGAAGGTGAGCGAAGTATGACATATAGGATCTTCCTCATTTCCGATCTACACTACGAAATGAAAGGGTAAGCTACACTAACATAGGAATGGCTATCCATCACCATAAGCCATCAACGACATTTGCAAGAGCAAGACAACTTCGAGGCTATCAGAGTCATTTGGATTCACAAGCACAGCAGAGGAAAGCAAACGAAAACAAGAATAAAGAAGAAAAAGAAACCATGATTTGATTCAAATAACAATGGAAGAAAAGACTTACTTACGCCGGTGTCACCTTCAGTACAAACTTGATCTCATTTCTCCATGAAACTCTCCTCTCCTCTTAGTTACATAAATAAAGCTAAAATTACATTAAAGAAAAAATAAAAAACCTAAATAAACTACAAAATAGCCTAACTTCTACTCTCTACTTGGTCGTCCCCTGTGGTCTCTGAAAAACCCAGTATTTATAAGCAAAACCTAACAGGGAGGAGCGCACGAAGATATGGGGAGCAAACGCTCCCCTAGCGGCCTTAACAAAGCCACAAAAATGCACCTAAAGCTGTGTTTCTGCGGCCTGGTTGTGGCCAGGTGGCCACACCCAGGGGGTACAACTCCTCATTCAGTGATTTTTCTTTATTTGATTCAGGATTTCCCATTTCAGCTCCTGAATTTGACGAAACTGCCTTTGATCTTTGACTTTAACCAATTGATTTTGAAAGATTTATTTTAACCGATTTTTAACTTCTCTAATTTGCCATGATCTACCCTAATTTTCTGATTTCAAATTAATTCTGAATTTAATCAGAATTTTGATGGGCTTTTGGGCTTGTTTCTCTTTCCTCCTTTAGTAATGGGCCTGCACATAAATTAGATAATAAATAGCATTAAAAACAGAGTTTATTATATAATAAGTATGAGAATGTGACAATAAATATGCAGATTTAGTGACTGATCATCTGGCCATTAGCACTTCTATTTAATGTTGTTGCTTTGCAGGCAGAAAACCAAGGAGAGGTGTGAGGGTATTCCCTGGGATTTGTGGAAGGAGGCATGAACAATAGGGTCGTGCTTGCGCGAAGCGTCTCCTGACTGGCGGATCTTTATTTTCTTCAGCATCAAGAGCTTGGTTGGCGAGTCCGAGTCAGAATTGGATTATTTGTATTCCCTTTCAAAAAAGGCAAACACAAATTTGTGATGAACATCGTGTTACTCTTGTTAGATGTAACTATGTATGTATTTAAATGTATGTAATCAAAAATTTTATAATGGAAGTGGTAAAATTTTCAAATGAAAGTGTTTGTTTAGATCTTTCCTGCTTTATCTTGTGAAATAACCATACCCTTTTGGAGGCCTGATTTTCGGATGTCAAGAATATAACCTATATGCAATACCGTCTCCAGAGAGCGTCTTTGTCTCTGAGCATACAGACATATGCCCTCTGAGTGAAGTGAAGACTTTAGCCATGGTGTCAGATGGGCCAAGAAGTGTTGGTCTCTAAATGAAGTAAGGACTTCGATCGCGAAGTGAGCTGGACCAAGAGGCGCTGCTCTTCTAGTGAAGTAAGGACTTCAGTTGCGGAGTGATGGGAACCCAGAGGCCAATATGGTGCCATTATTCTCGAGTAGGATTTTCTTCTCAGAATGCACAAGCATAGTATTCTGAGTAAGGGGAGCCCTCAGCTACAGAGCTGGGCAGGCAGTTGCTCAATTGAAGATGAGCCTTCCGATGGCAGATACCCAATTAAGGACGAGCCTTTGGAACCCAAAGATAGATGTTTGTATTGTGATTCTCGAGTAGGAGCTTCCCTCCTTGGAACACAAATACACTGGCAGTAGCTCAAGCGGGAATGAACCTTCCGGATGGTAGTTGCCCGGTTGAGGATGAGCCAAGGAGTTGCCTGATTGGGGATGAGCCTTTCGAAGAGCAGTTGTCCAATCAGGGATGAGCCTAAAGAGTAGCATGAAAGTAAATGCTTGTGAAACTATTCTTGAGTAGGGGCTCCCTCCTCAAACACACTCAGACAGAGATCTCCGGGTGAAGGGGTTATGCGTTGTTATTCTCAAGTGGGGGAATTCCTCCTCAGACGTTTTGTCAGAGAAAGCTTGTAGACTGGCCAAGCTGGGGCCGATGAGCAGGTTCTGCGCACCCTTAGAAGGAAGTCGGGAAACCGTTAAGAATATATTTTTATTGAATGACTTAAAGTACATAAAAGTAAATGAACTATAGGGGGCTCTTATCCATTTGAGGAACTTTCCTGATTTTATTTCTTGAGTTGGTGTTAGTCAACCATCCTATATTGAGTGATCATGTGTTGCGGTCAACTCGAGACGGGATCTCCTGCTGTCTCTCTATCTCGGAGGAGGTTCCGCGTGAGAGAATGTACTCTCGGGGATAGCCCTGCTGGATAAGATCTTCAAGATACTTATGGAGGGTCCGATATTGAGAAGTTCAATGTCCCTGACTATCATGGAAGGAACAATAGGCTCTCACTTCGGGATGAGTAGGGTCATGTGTTTTGCCTCCAGACACTTCACCTAGGGTTAATCCTTGATGGCTTCGAAGATGTCCTCGATTGGGAGATTTAGCGGGGTAAAGCTGTTGGATATGCGGTAGGCTTAGGGTTTTATGGTAGGCTCAGGGTTGGCTCTATTGAGGGTACGAGTATGGTTGCTTCTTGAGAGTCTGTTCGCGACCTTGGAAGTCAATAGAGGGGCCTCCGTGCTGTGGCTTCAATTTTGTTCCATTGTCGCCGCGGTTGAAAGATGGGTTGGCAGAGTTTTTCATTGCTTCATACAATTGAATGTATGGTTGGGCTCGGTATAAGACCTTACTCAAATGGGTGATGTTGTATTTCACCAGATGCTTGTACAGTAGGTGAGTGATCAGTAGCCCACTGATGACTGCGAGGGCAAAAATGTCTTTACTGTAATTGTGTACTTTGGCCCGCAGATTTTGAAGATAGCCAATATATGTCTTGAGACTATCAGAGGGCCTCATTTTAATGGAGAGGAGGTGATAGTTGGTCTGCTTGAACTCTTCACGGGAAGAGTATTAAGTGAGAAACAATTTGATGAGATCTTCAAAGTTGTGGACTGAGCGTTGCGGAAGGGAGTAGAACTAGTCGGAGGCTATCCCCTTCAAGCTGGAGGGGAAGATCTGACACAAGATGGAGTTATTTCTAAAATGGATCACCATCTTGTCCTAATACTAGCGGAGATGTTGAACTAGATCACTTTAACTGGAGTAGGAATCAAAGGTCAAAATTAAGAACTTCTTGGAAATTCATATTCTAGTATGTCCACGGAGAAGGGAGATTAGATGCATCAGTGACGATGACCCTGAATCTGTAATGATATGACATACTCACTTCTTCTACTTGCTTTTGTACGATCTTGTCTAGATCTTGGACATGAATGAACTCCTCGATTTTCCTCTGAGAATGATCAGATTGATCCTTCGTGTGGGGTGAGGAGAACTCGACCCGCCATCAGATTGTTCCAATGGAGGAAGGGAGGCTATTCTGCGATGCCTCTGACTTTGAACTACCCGCCTTTTGTAGCCTCTGTGGTGGTAGGCTTCTCTGGCGATGGAAGCAGTACTCGGATGTTCTGGAGGGCCACATCTGGGCGAGAAGCTGGTCATTTAGGCATTTCATCTCCTTTGATTCACATGCAGTGCTTTCTCGATCCTGTTCTGCTTGCCCCCATTGGCGGTCGAACAGAGCTTGCTACTTAGTCAATTCCTCCTTCATGTCAGGGAGCATTTGGGAGAGTTGGGCTTCATAATTTGGCAGATGGTGGATATCTCCGGCTGCCCCTTGAGAAGGTGCGGAGATCGTCTCTTCCATGATGGGACTGAGGCTGAGGCTGCTTGGATAAACAATGTCCCCAGTGGTGGCAACAAATTGCCTTAGAGGTGGTCCCTTCGCTGGTGATTGGCTGCTTCTTCGAGGCTATGTCATATTGGAGAGGTTTTTTGAGGATGTGTTTGGTACGAGAGAAATCTGAGCGTTGGGACTCAGATTTCAATGAAAGCACCAAAATTAGGGGTAAGTTCCCAGGGGACAATTTACCATCATTCAAATTGTAGTAAGATTTATGAGAGATAATAATAAAGCAATACAAAGACACAAAAGTTTACGTGAAAACCCAATTTAGGAAAAATCACTGGGAGAGGGAAAATAATTCATTATTTTCAAGATGTTATAGTGAATTCTGTCGAGCTTGAACTTTGTCATAGTCTCAAATAACAGTGGTTTGAGGAGGACTGAAACGGTCCCAGTCTTAATATTTTCCGTTATCACAATCATCATCGGTTATCCTTAATCCAAGCGTGGGACCCATCAAGATTAAACATTTTGATTTCGGCTAACGTCAGCGTACTTATGGCTTCAGAATATTTTCGTTCAAAGTGCATATGTGATCTCGACATGATTTATCATATTTCGACAACCCGATAAAGAACACATAGCTTACGCATTACGGCTCCATAAAACCCCATAATATTAACAAGATTTGAGTCAAGCACCTATTAACACAAGCATTTCAATATATTACAAAAGTTCATGACAAGCATCAACATAGAAGTTTTACATAGTGTTTCTTAAATAATATATACATAAGATGGAATATGCAAAAAGGTGAAAATAATCTCCTGCTGCCACCTATCTCGTAAGTTGACATTAAGCGGGTCTTTTGCCTTTATCCAAACCTGGAAGTAATTAATAAAACAGGGTGAGCTCAATAGCTCAGTGAGTAAAACAACAAACATATGCATGACCATTATGTGTGTCATTGGACTTTATCATAAAGGTAACAATTATAATTTATACTATTTTTGTATATTTTCAGGTATTTGTTGAAAGTCTTGACCAAAACACAATAATTGGTCTTATTAGTCGACTTTCCCTTCTATAGTCGACTAATACTGATTTTATTCGACTTAGCTTAAAACTATAGTCGACTAAGTCCTCTTCAAATGATATCCACTCTCTGTTGGCTGCTTGTAATTGAAGATAGTCGACTACCCTATCTTATGTAGTTGACTAATCCGTCTACTAGTCGACTTATCACTATATATAGTCGACTAATCCTGACCAAAAGAAGATGTCCACTCTCTGTTTGCTGCCTGTAACTATGGCTAGTTGACTGACCTATCTTATATAGTCGACTAAGGGTAGTTTTCAGAGACTTGCATACCTATTTCTTCCATCTATAGTCGACTTGGCCCGAGGGCTAGTCGACTAATCCTATTGAAATTGCCTATAGTCGTCGACTATCACAGAGTCTGAATAATAACAAATTCTTATAGTTTTAACATACACTTTCCATCTTAACCATAATAACACAGTTGTTAAATATGAAGTTGAACTCCCCCCTTCGGTCACCTCCGGTTAAACCCGGTCCCTTCCTCCTATATGTTATTCAACGTAATATTCTCTCCTTCGATCACCTTCAGTTCAACCTGGTCCCTTCCTCCTATACGTTATTGTAATATTCTCCCAACTCGGTTCCTTCCTCCAAATATGCAATAATTATATCTTTCATGTAATAACAACATGCAAGGATTCATAAGGCAATGTCAACATAAATAATTTTCATGATTTCTACTTTACATTATGCTAATAATATGGAAGTCATTAGCATGGATAAGTAACAACTTGCTAAGTTAACCACATATGAGCCTTTTCAAGGTAACCAACACATTATATCATCTTAATTTATGCGTAGCCGTATATATGTATAAAATCAAGTATTATATTTATCCATAGAACTATTTCTTCTTAAAAGATATATGTTTGACTACCATGTATACACACCATAAAGTTATCAATCATGTATAATGGTAAGCATATATGGAAATAGCTATAACATGTTTACCATAAGATTGTCCATAATGCATACTTAAAATCTAGAAGCCATACACATGTATTATCATTCATATTCACATCCACTAATAATTTAACAATTCTACTTTACTTCAAACTTGACAAGTACCTATTATTATTTTGGAGTTTGGATGTTCTACTCACCCTTGAAGAGAATATCCCCAATTATCAAGCTTGGTTATCGGCTATAATGAAGTCTACAAGACCATAACAACATCATAATTAGTTTCTAGTTTAAAAAGTATAAGAGGAGTGTAGTAGTCTTAAGGATTGCTTACCTTCTTTAACCAAAATCACCCTCCTAACTTGTTAACCTATGCCAACCTTGTCTTCAAGAATTATCCCTCTAAAGTGATGTTAGATCACCACTATTCCATGTTCTAATAAGTGTTTTGGAGGAGATAAAATAGGTAAAGGAAGGCTTTTAGTATAAAGGAAGGAAGGGAAGAAATAGTGAGTGAATGAGAGCGAGAGAGTGAGTGAATGAGTGAAGAAATGGAGGGGAAACTTGGGGCTGCTGATGTTTTTGGCCGGCAGTAAAAAGAGAAGAGGGAGAGGAGTTTTGAAGTTAGAATGAAGAGAGAGAGAGAGAGGTGTTGCCAAATGAGAATTTTCTCCTCATTTCTACTTGGGCATGTTTGGCTAAGGGTGGAAGTGAGGAAGTGGTAATAGTTCCCTTTGGAATTTGAGAATTGGTTAGTAAGTTTTTCAGTGTTTGGATGTTGTTGGGAAGTGTGGTTTGGAAAATGTTTTGTCTTTTCCAGTATTTGGATGGTAATGTGAAAGTGGAAGTGAAAAATTTGACCATAAAGTTGACCGCAAAATATTATTAAAATAAAAATTAATTAAGAAAAATAAAAATGGACTGTAATTAGAATGCAAGTGAGATTTACATGATCAAAAATTAACTGTTTTGTGCTACAACTTATTAAAATGAGATTTACATAACCACAAAATTAACTGTAGCACTTTGAAAGTGAGAAAATTATTGTGTAAAAGAGAAAAAAGAAAAGGAAAAGGTGTTTTCTTATTTTCCTTTTCCAGTGTTTGGATAGATAGGGAAGTGAGCAATTATATTTCCCTACTTCCTTACTTTCGCTCACTTTCTTGCAACCAAACACCCCCTTTATATACATCACTTCTTTCAATGAGATCATGCCAAGTGCCCCCCCTAACACCATCTCTCTACACCTATACCTTACTCCTATAAGTAAGGTCTCCATCCCTCTCCCCTTCATGAAATACTTGTACCAACAAGTATTGTGGGGGTATGGTAAAAAAAAGTAGCATGCATGTGTATATTTGAACCTATATACATATATACTAGTATATGCATGTTATAATAAATAGTATAAGTATCTTACATGAATTCTTATCTTCACATTATCTCTTTAAGGCACTCAAGTGTTTTAAATAGGTGGTTAATTAAGGCAAGTGTTACAAGGATGGTATTAGCCTTTTGTGGATAATCTGTCTTTTCTCCTGGCCCCTCTTCTTCGTGAGACTTCCTAGTGTATATATACCTGTAGAGTCTTCATTAGCAGTGCAAGTCATGCGGATTTCAATAACCGCATGATCTACACATTGCCATTTTTCATAATGATCTGGATTATGCCCTTAATTGTGGGAGTAATTTCTGTTACCTTCTGAAGTAAGAGTTGTTGCAACGTTTGAAACTTGAGATGACCGGGCGGCGTAACAGACTCATGAATGTAAAAGAATATCAATGAGGTCATTTGTTGTGGCTGTCTTGCTTGGAACGAGAATGATTGATCTTAAACTGACGACACTCTCGGAAGGAGGAGCGTCCTCGGGGCATTTGATTCCTCGGGAGGAGGAGTGTCCTTGGGAACATCTGTGCGATGTTCTCAGGGAGAAGCTCTACTTGGCGTTCCCTGTGGTCTGTCTTCCGGAGTTCTTAATGAGATAGGACACATGCCTTTGTCCTGGTGCAAGTCAGAAATTGACAACTAAATCCACCTATCACACAGATAATCTCATTCCCATCAAACGAGGGAATTCAATGACATAAATTCAAGCTTTTATGCATATCGAGTTAAGCTTATGCGAAACACAAAAATCAGTACGAACATTATGGTTTTTCTCTTTATAGAAAACACAACTTTAGAAGTGCTTCATTTATTCCCAACCCTTTGATTTCCAAGTATTGTGAAAGGCTTTAAGTCGGGAGTCACCGGGATCTCTTCTGATACGTGTATTGTTTTGCATGATTGAAAATGTTTAATACCAAGATTCAAGAAGCTCAAAGCTTTATAGTTTTTACCACACTCTTACCTCTCCTTCAACCCCTTAGCAGGGCACAGAGCCAAAGCATACAACAACACACATTATGTGTTACAAGACAGAATGTGGTCCTTCAACCATTGCTTTCCAACCCTCCTCTCATCACACAAAAAACCAATACCAGCAACAGAAATCTTTCTAACCCATCAACACCACAAACACAAAGTCCTCACAGAAGAACCAGCAGGCATCTTCTCCCAAGTATTCACAGTCACCACCAACTACGAGTACTTCATAACACACACACCATGTGCAAGTGATTCGCACAGGCCATTAACATCTTCATCTCCCGTGAATTCTTTACAGATCCTAATCTGTGTCCTTTAGCCCCCATCCAGATTCCTTAGCCTTTGTCTCCCCAAAAAGCTAAAAGGGGTTGTGATAAAATAATTGGGTAGAGATCGGTTCAGGTTAAAAATTTATGGGCGGGCTCAGACTCGAAGTCCTTTTGGTGAGCTGTGTTCATATTTTTATGATCTCGGCCAACATCTCCACAAACCCCACATGCTCTGCTACAAAGGGGAATCCCAGTTTATTTTCTTCTCTCTTTCCTTTTTGCATGAGTGCCCCTCAACAATTCGGGTTTTACACTTCTTTTGTTTCTAAAATATAAAATGTAAATACGGATACACAGCTAAAATAACTTTATAGCGCTAAAGAATAAGTTTGTTGTGAGCATTGAAAAAGAAATTTGAAAAAGCTATTACGTTTGCATGCCTAAAGTCGTTCCTTTTTCTTGTGTTTTCTCTCTCGATTTACTGTATCTCCCAATCTTTTTGTTCTACTAACTTTTAACCTAATTTTTACCATTTGAGAGATGAATAAAGCACTAATTGTTTTTTCTCCAATACACCACTAGACACCAAGTAATGCGACCATATGCATGTGTCTTCTTTTCTTTTGAATATAACATCAAAGGATAGAGATAGTTACAGGTAGGGGTGCCACCGGATACGGATTATCCGCGGATATCCGCATCCGAATCCACCTCCAATCCGGATACGGATATCATTTTTTCACATCCGTCAATATTCGTATCCGTATCCGTATCCGAAAGATAGGTGCGGATACGGATATGGTAAAAGTAATATCTTATTCGTATCCGATCCGATATCCGAATGTTGCGTGCTTCATAATGATATCGGTATGGAGAAGACTATTCTTCAATGGAATAAGGTATTAGATTTTGATATTTTGAGTTGGTGAAAAAGTAATAGTGAAAAGTATTCGATTCTTGCAAGAGCACCACATGATATTTTGAGTATTTCGACATCAACCATGGCATCCGAATCGGCATTTAGCACCGGAGGACGTGTAATTTATTGTTATAGAAGTCAAATGATAATGAATACGATGAATGTATTGATATGCACACAATAATATCATAGTATGTATCACATTTAATATTGTAGTAGATGAGATAAAAAGTAATATAAGTATTTCTGTTTAATTTATCTATAAGCATATCCATTTTAACATATCCGATTAGTAACCGCATCCGATCCGCTAATATCCGATTTATATCTGATATCCGATTTTGGCGGATACGGATATCATTTTTTCACATCCGCCAATATCCGTATCCGTATCCGTATCCGAAGGTTAGGTGCGGATATGAATATGGTAGAGGTAATATCCGATCCGTATCCGATCCGATGGCACCCCTAGTTACAGGACCACACTATCTAAAAGGCAAAATTTTCACTCTCTTGAAAAATGCTACATGCAAATTATAGAACTAAAGAGGTTTTTTCTGCAAATTTCCTCTTCTTGAAATCCCAAGCACCTCCTTCGCTCTGCTCTAATCTTGTGCTGACCCGAGTATTTTATGCTCATCGATTCGTTAGCCGACTCCACCTTCTTCAACTCCGAACAAAGGAGCAGTATTCTCCTCTGCACTCTCTCCCCTTTCTTCTCTTTTTACCGAGGCCAACAAAACGAAGCACTGATCTGTGGTTTCATTCTCAACTCTCACCATGATGAGCTCCACAATCAAATGGAGCCTCTTACTCTCTCTCTTGCTCTGCTTCTCTCCTCCATTGATCCCAGCTCTCACCTCAGACGGCACCCTCCTCCTGTCCTTCAAATACGCCGTACTTAACGACCCCTTGTCCGTCCTCTCCAACTGGAACTACGATGATGAGACTCCGTGCTCGTGGAATGGTGTTATCTGCATGGGATTCCCGAGCCCAGACACGAATTTTACCACCATTTCTCGAGTCATCAGCCTTGTCCTCCCGAACTCGCAGCTTCTGGGATCGCTCCCCTCCGACCTCGGCCTCATCCCCCACCTCCGCCACCTTGACCTCTCCGGCAACTTCCTCAACGGCACCCTCCCCGCCTCCCTCTTCAACTCCTCCTCCTCCGAGCTCAAGGTCCTGTCCCTCGCCAACAATGAGATCTCCGGCGAACTCCCCTCCCCCGTCCCCGCCGCCGCACTCCAGGTCCTCAACCTCTCTGACAACGCCCTCGCCGGCGTCCTCCCGCGCAACCTCACCCTCCTCCACAACCTCACCGTCGTCAGCCTCAGCAACAACTACATCTCCGGCGAGCTCCCCGAAGGCGGGTTCCCCCAGCTGAGGGTGCTGGATCTGAGCTCCAACCTCGTCAACGGGACGCTCCCCGCCGACCTCGGGGTCGGCGGGATCCAGTACCTGAACCTCTCGTACAACAGGCTCTCCGGCGAGATTCCCGCCCGGGTGGGGTCCAGGATCCCGGACGACGCCATCGTTGATCTCTCGTTCAACAACCTCACCAGCGGGATCCCGCAGTCGGTGGCGCTGCTGGCGCAGAAGCCGGCGGCCTTCGCGGGCAACCCAAATCTCTGCGGGAAGCCATTGAAGAATCTGTGTACGATCCCTTCCACTCTCTCGAATCCTCCCAATGTTTCGAAACCGCCAGAGTCGCCCCCGGCGTTTGCGGCGATACCGAAGACGACCGCCGACGGGGCTAATTCGACGGCCCCGGCCGCCGACGGACGAGGGTCTGGCGGTGGTCAAGGCGGGTTCAAGCCCTCCACCATCGCGGCCATCGTTATCGGAGATTTGGGCGGCATTGGGCTGCTCTTCGTCGCGTTTCTGTATGTTTACCACATCAAGAAGAAGAGAAAGCAGAATCAAGAACAGCAGCAGGTGAAGCAAATTGGAGGATATGGAACCAAGAAGGTCGGCGGAGGAGTAGTTCAGCCCTCGCCGTCCCCTGAATCCACAGGCCACGGAGGCGGCGGTGCTTTAGCCTGTTGCTTGAGAAAAAAGGACAGCGATGGCGAAGAAGAGACATCCGAAACTAGCATCTCATCCGAGGCCGAAGAAGAGCAAGACAAAGGAAAAGAAGGGCGGAAGTCTGTAGTACAACAACAAAATCAGCAAGCAGCTACTCTTGTTACCGTCGACGGAGACGTTGAGCTAAAGATGGAGACTCTGCTCAAGGCCTCCGCCTACATTCTCGGGGCCACGGGGTCGACGATCATCTACAAGGCCGTGCTCGCCGACGGCACATCGCTGGCCGTTCGGCGAATCGGCGAGAGCAGTGTGATTGACAAGCTGAAGGATTTCGATGCGCAGGTTCGAAGCATTGCGAAGTTTCGACACCCGAATCTGCTCAGGATTTGGGGATTTTACTGGGGGCCTGACGAGAAGCTCCTCATCCACGACTACGCTCCCAATGGCAGCCTCGCCAACATCTCTTTCAGCAGTAAGCAACCATCTCTCATTTCAACTTGAACATGAATCATTTTGCTACTCTCTGACAACTTGATACCATTCTTCCACAGGAAAGCTCGGTTCTTCGCCGTTTCATCTCAGCTGGGAAGCGAGGTTGAAGATTGCCCGAGGGCTAGCCAGAGGCCTTGCATACATCCATGATAAGAAATCTGTGCACGGAAATCTCAAACCCAGCAATATTCTCCTAGGGGCCGATATGGAGGCCAAAATCGGAGATTTCGGGCTGGACCGTCTCTTGTTCGGCGATGCAGGCGGCAAGCCAGGCGCCTCAGCGCGACTCTTCGGCAGCAAGAGGTCAATGCAGTCCCAGGGCAGCCTCCCCGACCTCTCTCTGGTCCCCGGAGCCAGCCCCGTTGGGTCCAGTTCGATCGCTGGACCGTCCTCGGTCCCGTACCAAGCGCCGGAGTCTCTCAAGAATCTCAAGCCCAATGCTAAATGGGACGTGTACTCATTTGGCATGGTCCTATTGGAACTGATCTCAGGGAGGCTGTTCTCTGAGGAGGAGCTGTGCCAGTGGAACGCGGGGTTCGTGGTCGAGGAACGGAACCGGATAGTTCGGATGGCCGACCCGGCGATGAGAGGGGAGGTGGAAGGGAAAGAGGAGGCTCTGTTGAGCTGCTTCAAGCTGGGATTTGCTTGTGCTGCAATGGCACCTCAGAGGAGGCCTAGCATGAAGGATGTAGTCATGTTGTTGGACAGAATACCTTCCTCCTCTTCTGCTGCTGCTTCATTACTCCACTGATTGTTGTACTAATAATGGCATCCAGAAAAAAAAAAATTCTCTCCCTTGTTGCTATCTTTCTTTCTCTGTATTGTAGATTAAAACTAATTGATTGTTGTTGTTATTAACATCTGATGAATCAGCACACTGTCACTGAACCCTGAATTCTTCTGGTTTGTGATTTGTATTTTGATTAACTGAATTTGTTGTTCTTAGCTGTCTTGGTTCTGGTTCAGTAGGAGCTGAGTTGTGCATATCAGTTCAATTTCTTCTTTATTGTATGAATTTCTCTTGTTTGTTTTCCTACATGAATTGCTATTCTTGTTGCTGTAATTGGCATTAGAATTTGTTTTTTAATGGTTCCTGCCATTGCTAATTTTTGTATATAAAGGTCATGAAATTCTTGAGTGAAGATATCCTTTTGGATCCTCTTATCTGTACTGTGACAGGGTAAGTGGGCAGTTCAAGTTGATAGTCTTAACCGCGGATTATTTTGTAGAAGGTTGTGATTCAATATTTTTGTAACTAATATCATTTTTTTGGTGAATTGCGTTCATAAATATTCTAATTTTCACATCTAATTAAAGTCAATAACTATTTATAAAATAGAGATGATTATGATACTGATTTAGACAGTCCACTGATCCTAAAACTGATAAAAAGATTCAAATCCTGTCTTGAAGGATGGAAATTGGAAAAGGCCAGAAGATCAGAGCCCAAACAGAATGAAGTTGGGTCCACAATTAGGGGCTTTTTGGCTGTTGGAAAGCAGAGTGACGAACACGCGATGGACCACATGTAACATGTGTCAGTTTTTCAGCATTTTCAGAACTTTTGACCCCTAACTCTAACAGCTAATGTGTATAAAAAAAAAAACTAAGGTGAATAGCGGACTCGCCCTTTCAGCTTTCCCAGCAAACAAACATCACAAATGAAAGGAGAAGTTTGTGGGGCCTACATGTTAGAGCCAAAAATATTCAGTTTTTGCACACTTTTAGGACAAACAAACAACCTCTAGCAAAGAATCAACAAGCTTTTTGATTATTAGTAGCAGTGCTGGGACTGACAACAAGATTTCTTTCAACAACTCTTCATCAAACAAAAACAGAGCCTCCACAGTACAAATTGTACGCTTAGGGGCTGTTTATTTGCCCTAAAGTGGGCGAACACTGAGTTTTTTTAGCTTTGACATGTTAGCCCCATGAGCTTTTCCTCACCAGCAATCTGTTTGTTTGCTGTGAAACCGAGAAAGAAAAGTGTGTGGATCCCCCGTGAAACCTCAACTTTTTAGTACTATAGTGCTGTGTCAGAATTCTGAGCTAAAAGCTGAGAAAACGCTTGAAAACTGAACGCGGGCTCCACACACTTTTCCTTCCTCCTTCCTTTGTTTTCCAACAAACAGGGTCTAGCTCACACAGATTAAAGGGTGGTAAAAAATAAAATCTGTTGTAATTCATGAAAGCATAATTAATTAAAAAAATGATTAAGGTTGGTATGATTAATTCATGACTACACTACAAATTATGAAACCTTAAGATGTCACAAGATTAGAAAATTATTGGAACTTTATTTTTAAGAACCAATTAATCACAAACTGTCTTTTTGTTATGTTCTGTGCAGAGATACAGATTTGATTCTCTTACAACATGATGAATGCCCTGAAAGATTTTTCAAAGACTCCACCTCAATATTCATTATGCAGTTGCACTGTACGACAAAATTGGCAAAATTAATTCATTTTCACAAACCTCCACCTAAATATTCCATTCGAGTAATAATTGTTGAAATTCGATTCTGTACATATTTGATTCTGATTGGTTGAGAACAATGAGAAGAGAACAAAGGAAAGAGAAATTTGTTGTTAAAGTATAAATTCTCCATGTTTTATTGCAAATCAGATGTTTTTTTTAATGTTACAAACACATTAATATTTGTGAAGAAAATAAAGATGGGAGAGCTTTATTTGCTTTTGCTAAAGTTTTCTGCATCTAAAGCTTTGTGCTCTTTTGGATTGAATAAAAGTAGTCAAAGCCATTCAAACTTTTCTAGGTCAATAACTTAAGTGAGAAGAGTAGGAGTACAGCTGAGCTGCATGGTGAACCTCCATATTTTGTGATGGGTAAACGAGCCCAATGCTTTGAAGCTCATCTCCCTCCATTTCTTGCAGGTAAAAAAGGCAATGCTTTTTTAGCACTCAAGCATCCCATGACAAATGAGCTTATTTATCCGAGGAAATCCTTAATTGTTTAAGGCCTTGTTTTGCTGTAATCTGTACTTGGTTGTTTGAGTAACAATGCCTCAAGAGGGCGAACTTTATGTAACTTCTGTATTGCATTTTTTTTCCTTCTAATTCTTTATGTTGCGTGAAGTGGATTGTCAGGCACAAAAAATACATATACGAAATTGCCGTCTCAATGTTTTTCTCTTTTAACCAGATATTTTATTGAAAATGATTATATTGGAAACATAATAAAATTTTATTATGTTAGTATTTTTTTTTTTACTAAATGAATGATTTATTTAATAAAAGTCTTTCCAATTTGATGTATTCAGCATGACATGAGTTCGAATTTCCTGAAACTCGTATGCAATCAAGAGGCTTTATAATTACAGTATAGCCAGTGGCTGAGACCGTGTAGGGAGAGATGAGATAAAAAACATCAGAAGAGTTTTTTTAAGCTCATCAGAAGAGATAACACAGAGATCGGAAGCCAAAGGAGCGAGAACGCAACTCGTAGCAGGTCAGGAGACAGGGCTCGATCGACCGGCGTGCACGACGTGCACAGAGACGGCCCGGTCGACTGCCCGGTCGACTGTGGCAAGTAAGCGGTCGACCAACACGGCTCTCTGTTGGTCTCGGTCGACCGAGGGACAAGGTCAGTCGACCGAGGGACAACTGACAGACGTATCTAGGCACGAATCTGCTTCTTCTTTCAGGATTCACTTTTTTTTTCTGAATTGGAGTCGAATCCAATCGGAGTTTTCTAAAACCCCGGGACTCTCTGCCTATAAATAAGGGTTAAAACCCTCATGAATTGTATCCTCAAAGTATCTCTTGAATTCTCTTGTAATTGATTGTTGAATCAATAAAATCTCTCTCTCTTACTTACCTCAAGGACGTAGGCAAATTGCCGAACCTCATTAAATAGTGTGTCGGCATGCTTTCTCTTTTGTTTCTTTATTCTTATCGTGTGGGTACTTCTCCGGCGCGTATATCTCTGTTGCTTGGGTTTCTCAAGTTGGTTGTTACCAGAAGGCGCTAGGCGGAACAAGTTGTGTCAGAGCATCCCAGGTTCATTGTGGGATCGTATGTCGCTTCCAAGAGCATTGGTTGCTGTTTAGCAGAGATCGTGTGTCGATCTCGGGAACAACGTTAGGATTGTTTGTGGGATCATGTGTCGATCTTAAAATAACATTTGGCTTGCTCGAGGAATCAAATTTAGAGGAGTAGATCGTTTCGGAAACTCTTCGAGGGTTTCGCTTTGAGGAAAATATCCTATCTTTATCTAGTTTTTTGTTCTAACTCTGTTTGTTTTCCGCATTGTTTGAGGAATCAATTGAAGAAGATTGCTGGAGATAGTAATCTATGGTGAAATTCGTGAATCCACATCTATTGAGGATTGATGTGGTGAAGTTCGATGGCAAGAACAACTTTGGTATGTGGAGATGTGAGGTGATGGATACATTGACGACATCAAATCTCGAAGACACTCTACGGTTGGAGAAACTACTACTGAAGAGGGTTGGGACAAGATGAACTGAATGGCGTGTGGCTTGATAAGGTCTTGTTTGACACAAGACATCAAGTATCATGTGTTGTATGAAGCATCTGCAAGGCAACTGTGGGAGATTCTGGAGAAAAAGTATCTAACGAAGAGCATCGAGTCGCGGTTGCAGTTGAAGAGGAGGCTTTATCTCTTCTAGATGATGAAGGACTCTCCATTGACGAACACATGAATAGCTACACAAACTTCTTACAGACATAGTTAACGTAGATGTGAAGATTGATGAAGAGGATAAGGCGGTGATCCTATTGAATTCTCTTCCTGAAGAAGAGTATGAAACCTTTATTCTTCCACTGATCAATAGAAGACAAACACTTAACTACAGTGAGATGTCAACTTCTCTTGTGAATTATGAAGTAAGGAGGCAGGACAGATTGTATTCTTCTAGGAGTACATCAGCAGAGGCATTGGCGATAAGAGGCAGAAGTTCTAATCTAAAGGACAGAGGTAATCATGGGAGATTAAAGTACAAGTCAGGTTTCAGAGATCTGAAGAAGAATCAGTGCGCCTTATGTAAAGAGTTAAGGCACTGGAAAGTTGATTGTCCAAAGGCCAAAGGTAAGAAGAGGAGTCAAAGACTAAGGCAAACCTCGCACAGGTGGTCAGCACTCACGCCAGTACTTCACAAGCGGGTGGATCAGACTCAGACTCATCAAGATTCACTTTCTCTGTCACTACTCCTATCATTGGTTACTCAGGAGATTCTAAGTGGATATTAGTTACAGGAGATACCTACCATGTGTACCCGAACAGGGACTGATTTTCTAACTTTGAGAAGCTATATGGATGTTTCGCTGTCATGGGTGATGATCATCCGTGTAATGTGGAAGGGATAGGTACAGTCCGTATCAAGATGTTTGATGGGATAGTACGAGAATTAAAGAAAGTGAGGTATGTACCTCAACTCAAAAAAAAAATCTTATCTCAGTTGGTACTTTGGAAACTTTGGGTCTTGTGTTATCTATATAAGATGGTGTTCTCAAGATGACCAAAATCTCAATGGTGGTTATGAAGGGTGTCTGTCAAAATAATGTCTACTACCTGAAGGGTAGTACATTTATAAGTCAGGTGGAGACTTTTATTTCTTCAGATGATGTTGTACACAAGTCTAACAGATGAGGCTCGGACATGGAGGAGAAAATTATTTGTAAGCTCCAGCAAAGAAGGGATCATTAGAAGGTGCATCTGCCTTGAACATGGAATTGGGTGGACACGACATTCTTAACGAGAAGACGAAGATGAATTTTAATACCACTACTCACCAATCAGAAGATCTTCTTGATTGTGTTCATATGAGTATTTGGGGACCTACGAAGACTGCATCACTTGGAGGTCATAGGTACTATGTCTCTTTTATTGATACTTTTTCTAGGCATTATTGGTTTATCCCGTGAGATAAAGGTTTGAAGTTCTAGGTTTGCTGGTGAAGTAGAAGGATATGATAGAGAAACAGACTGGTAGGAAGATCAAGGAGTTACAAATTGGTAATATTGAAAGATACAAGAACCAATTTCTACAATTTAACCAGAACACTAGTATTGGTGCTCACTTCACAGATGGAATACATGGGTTGGCTAAGGAGATAAATTGTTTCTTACTAGAAAAGGCTCGATGTTTGTTTTTTTAATGCACAATTAGACAAATGTTTTAGGTTGAGGCGATTGTATATGCTAGCCATCTCATAAATGGATTGTCATCGACTGCGATAGGAGGTAAAACTCCTCAGGAATTTTGGTCTGGGAAAGTTGCTCAACATCTGATTTGCTGAGGGTATTTGAAAGTCCGGTCTATTTTTGTGCCAATGATGCAAGGTAAATCCGCGAGCAAAAAAGTTTGTATTTTTTATTATCAAAAGAAATATGAAAGGTTACAAGTTATGAGATCCCGAAAACAAGAAGATTGTGATGAGTCAGCATGTCACATATGATGAGACTTCATTGTTGAAATCTACCGTCTCTCAGCAGGTGGAGAGGACGTAGACTAGGAAGTATCGCAGCGGGTAGAGATTGATGCTACTCCACCAACTCCAGTTGGTTCGGTATCAGTAAGGATTTCACCGGATGTGACACGGGGTGGAGATCATGTAGCCAATTTTGATGCTGAACAGGTTAAAGACATTGATGAGAATGTCGAATTGTTTGCAGCTATTGAACCAAGACAAACCACAAAGGTGGGTGAAGAAGCATGAATCTCAAGTTGGTAACCGTGACAAATTGAAGGTCGTTGTTCTCCATGACGGTATTGGAAAGGAGGTTCATATGACAGCTAGTTCGGTTCGCTGCTGAAGATTCAGTCACAGGTGCTTGAGCTCGGTGGAGCTCATTTCAATGAACTACGGTTGGTTTGATCCCTTGGGCAAGATATGTAGGCAGTCATAAAGGCGCAGCCATTTGGTGATGCAACTCGTATGAAGATATTTGGTGTATTTGGGTTCTTGTGAATTGGCAGGGGAAGCTGATTTAGACTTCAGAGGTGAAGAGTTAGACTTCATATAGAGGTGAAGTGTTGTGATCTTAATGAACGATTGATGTTCCGTGAGAAGATAATTGAGCTTGCAAAAGGGGGTGTGCATCCAGTTTGTTGAAACTGATGATAGTGTTTCGTGTGCTTTACTCAGATTTGATTGGACCGTCTTGAAGACATTTGGATTAGAGAGCCAGTCAGTTGGAGAGTCAGTGTTGCCACATGTTTGTGTTCTTCTTGAGGTCATTTGGAATGGTGTTCCATTCAGTTACTGAGTTATAAACACGTTCGTTGGTCGACTCATATGGTATGTCTCATTCGGTGAAGTGTTGGGAAGACATGTATGGTGCATTCAGTTTGGATAGCTGAGCTAAAGTTTGTAATCAATACAATTGATATTGGAGTTTAGAGAGAGTTGCTAGTGGCGACGACAAACTCAATTTGGATCTGGTGTGATCATTAAAAATTAATTGTATATGTGTGCTGGCGATTTATTTTGAAGGAACCGGTTTCGTCTGTTGGCCAAGTCGAGATCGTGTGTCGATTTTGCCGAGATCGTGTGCCGATTTTGTCGAGATGTTCGTTGGAGCTCGACTCAGATTTGGATAATCTTCACTGAGGTGGAGAATTGTAGGGAGAGAGGAGATAAAATACATTGGAAGAGTTTTTTAAAACTCATCGGAAGAGATAACGCAGAATCAGAGGCAAAAAGGAGTGAGAACGCAGCTCGCAACAGGTCAGCAGACAGGGCTCGGTCGACCGCTGTGCACGATGTGCACTGGCACGGCCGGTCGATCACCCGATCGATCGTGGCAAGTAAGCGGTCGACCAAAGCGGTCTACCGACTGAAAGACAGAGCTCTCTGTTGGTCCCAGTCGACCGACTGGTTGACCGAGGGACAGGGTTTCCCTCGGTCGACCGGCCGGTCGGCCGACAAACGTACCTCGGCGCGAATCTGCTTTCCTTTCATGATTCAGACTTCTTTTCTGAATTGGAGTCAAATCCAATCGGATTTCCTAAAACCCTGTGACTCTCTGACTATAAATAATGGCTAAAACCCTCATGAATTGTATCCTCAAAGTATCTCTTGAATCCTCTTGTAATTGATTGTTGAATCAATAAAATCTCTCTTGCCCCGAGGACATAGGTAAATTGCCGAACCTCGTTAAATAGTGCATTGGCTTACTTTCTCTCTTGTTTCTTTGTTCTTGTCGTGTCGGTACTTCTCCAGCAGATCTATCTCCGTTGCTTGAGTTTCTCAAGTTGGTTGTTGCCAGAAGGCGCTAGGCGCAACAGATTAGGGGCCAAGGGGGTCACGGGACCCCCAACTCCACCAAAAAAACCATAGGCAAATGTGTGTTGTGTTGATGTGTATTTGATTTTGGAGGAAAAATTTGAGTTTTCCTCAATTTGGCTTTGATTTTAGTCTCACAATGTATGTTAGATGAGAGGTTGAGTAGTATATATACTAACTCCTTTTAAGCTTATTGTTATGATTAGTTGGGTCATGCTACACTCTCCTACACATGCACATACACGCCGAATCGAGCCGGGTTCGGGGGCAGCTCTGTCCAATGGGTCCTTGAACCTTGTGTAATGTGTTGCACCCCCCCCCCCCCCCCAAACCCAAAAATTAAGGCTGCCCTGTCCTCCCAGTCCAATTAAAAATTAAAAACTTCAATCCTTTTGAGTTTATGATTTTGGGATTTATTTCGACCTCTCTACATAATAGTCTATCAAACAAGTTTTTAGAATAAATACTCAACAAATATAGCTTTTCTATCTTCAATGCTTTTGAGTTGTCATGTAGATCTGCGTAATATTTGCACTACATGGGGATTATATTAAGTAGACACATTAACAATATTTTATAGGTTAATTAGTTTGCATTGTGTTTTTTAAAGTTTTGGAAAGGAACTGATCATTCAAATGAAAAATACCTGAGGATTCAAATGAAAAGATAAATTTTGAAGAATGCATTCTACACTAACCATAATGAGAATTTATCACCTTCATATTATGCTTAATAAATCAGATAAAATTTTCTCTCTTATGCCTTATGGCTAATGAAATACATATTTCAGAACATTTTTTATATTCAATTTTATAAGTTGACTGAAATATCAACGATTCACTGATAAATTTCTCATAAGAAAATTGACACCAAATCAAAGTCCAAACACAGGAGAAAGTACAACTTTATACCTCCCAAGTTCAAAATCCTGACTACGCGGCTGAGCATAACAGTATCTCTTATGTAATTAAATTGCAATGACAACAAAATCTTTATCTTAAACTTTTGAAATTGTTTATATGATCTTGTTATAATTAGAAAAGGGAAATAATTTCATTTCCATAACAGCGAAGTTTCCTTTTTTATTGGAAATACCATGCATCATGGTCTGCTTCATCATCTCCAACTCTCAAATTGGAACATCATGCACTTGTATTCGGATTAAAGATCATGCATATAGTTTACTGCAATTTGCAAACCTTATATTTATCAAATCATTTGCATACTTATCATAATGGAATCTGTTTCCTTTTGATTGCTTTCATGATTTGGCAGTGAGAATTTTTATCCTGAAGAGAAATAGAAAAGTTACAAGCACACAGAGTACTGAAGTGAGAATCTCATGATGCAAAGTGAGAAAAGAGAGCTACACGAAGCCAAAAGAAAAGGGAAAGAAAGAGAGAGCTCAGGAGCACCCGCAGTACTTGAGAGGGCCACCAACTTTGCCAGCAAGCACACAGAGTACGGAACGCAGAAGCTCATGATGCAGAGTGAAAGAATATAGCTACATGAAGGGCGTGTTCGGTTGTCGTAATTAGTTGTAATTTATAAGTCATAATTGGTAAAATCTTTTACAGTTATAAATGAGTTACATGCATATAAATTTTACGTGTTTGGTTGGTAATATAAAGTTGTGAGAGGGAAAGTGTATTGCAGGGGCGGAACCAGGTATAAATTTTGGGGTGGGCTGTAATTTTTTTTACATATACTTATGAATTATATGCATTTCCCAAAAGAATAAAACAGTATTCTCCACTAAATAAGGAGTGAAACTAGTAATAAATTTGCTAAAAGAAAGCCAAAATAGAAGGAGATCTAACACAATATATGAAAAAGAACAAAAATAAAAATAAATTTAATATAATATTTAAAAAAATGGGCCGGGCTATAGCCCGGCCCAGCCAACCTTTCGGTCCGCCTCTGGTGTATTGTATTTTACGGTATTTGGTTGTCATAATGTGTAAGTCGTAAATGCAATAGTTGACCATAAAATTAACTATTTGATTATTTGATGATTTAAAAAGTTTTAATATTGGAAATGAATACTAAAAATACTAAATATTAAAAAATAATATTAACATAAAAAATAATACAAATTTGCATGACCAAAAATTAACTATAAGTGGGTTATAAGTGAATGGTAATGGGGTTGCAAGTGAGTGATAGTTGAGTTGTGTAAGTCTTTTACGAATTACGGTCTAAACAGATATTGTAGTTGTAATTGGGTTATAAGTCATTTACAAATTACGGACTTTTACGACTTTTACGGCCAAACAAACAACCCGAAACCAAAAGAAAAGCCAAAAGAAAAGGGAAAGAGAGAGCTCAGGAGCACTCGCAGTACTGAGAGGGCCAACAATTTTGCCAGTGAAATTTAGCTGTTCTTCGTTGAGGGACTGTTTGGAAAAGAAAAGATAAGATCCTATAGATAGGATAGATAGATAAGCTCAAGCGTGAGAAATAAAGAGTTTGGAAATCAAAATTACAAAGAAAAACTCTTAGGAAAAACTTCTAGAATAGATATAAAAATGAAGATAAAAAATAATCCCAAAGACTTTTCTTTTTCTTAATTTTTCAACCCTTTAAAACAAATAAAGATAAATCTTTTAGCTTAAAAACTCTTTTGAAAACTTGTATATAAACACTAGAAAGAATGAGAATTTTTGCTCTTGGAAATCTTGTTCAAAACAAACTCAAATGGGGGGTAATTATAGCCCCCACAAAACTCTGTCCATGGGTAGCTGGAAAGGGCTGAAATGCCCTTCCTGTCGACCGGGCGGTCGACCGGCCAACGGTCATATTTTTGACTGTTGAGCCCACCGGTCGACAAGCTCGGTCGACCGAGACTGGATACAGAGAGCAGAGCTTTGTGCCGGTCGACCGACCCAGTCGACCGGGGCCATTTCCAAAGAGCAGAGCTCTTTGGACGGTCGACCGACCCGGTCGACCAGCCCACCAGGCCAAGCTGGCGTGCACGCTTGAGCACGTCGGTTGACTGCACCGGTCGACCGGCAGACAGCCAGTCTAGCCATTATAGGACTTAAAAACTTGAGTTTTTATTTTTAATTAAATCCCATAAAAACACATAAATTTCATAAAATCAGTTCTTATTATATCTTTGAAATACAATATGCGTGACAAAAATTCAACACACATTTTAAACAATTTGAATCATTTTTGTGTGATTGAAAACTTGTCTTTAACCAAAAACTGTATTTTCCAAAACCAGGATTTTTCAAATGAAAATTCGTTTTCTCCAAAACACATGTAAATAAAAAAAAATATGATATTTAAATAACTTTAAAGTATGTTGTATATGGATAGAATCCAATATACATGAAATATAGTAAATCTATGTTTTTGACATTAAATTCAAAAATAAGTTTTGTTTTAAATACAAAACTCCAAACACATGAATAGGCTTATCAAAATAAGTTTTTCTAAGTAGATAAAGCATAGATGTATATAGATCAAATCTAATATACATTAAACCATGTAAACTTGTTTTGATTCTGGGCGTGTTTGTTTCGCCGCAAAACGCCGCAAAACGTAAGTCGTAAAACTTCTTTTCCATTTTCTATTGTTTGTTTCGCTGAAAAATAAGTTGCAAAATGCAACTCTTCTTTTCTCACTTGCAGTTGCTACAGTTAAATTTGTGGTCATGTAAATCTCACTTTTACACTCATATTTTCCCACTTGCAGTTGCTACAGTTAATTTTGTGGTCATGTAACTCTCTTGTAATACACTTATAGTTCAAAACAGTTACTTGATAATCAATATATAATTAATATTATTAAATATTTAATATTTTAAATAGTGTTCAATTTCTAATTTAATTATTTAATATTTTTAATCTTTAAATTTTTATTGTTTTTAATATTGTTTTTAATATTTAATATTTTATAATTTTAATTTAATATTTTATTTAATATTTTATTATTTTATTAATACTTATTCAATTTTTTATTATTTTATATAGAGTTAATATTTTATTAATATAACAATATTATACTTTAATATAAAATTACTATATATTTAATTATTTATTTTTTAATATAAAAAATTACTTTATTAATATCATAATATATTTATTATTATATTAATATTTTATTATGCTAATATTGTAATAATAATTCAGTATAATAATACTATAATGATAATTTATTATTAAATTTTAATTATATTTTACTTTGTTAATTTATATTTCTATAATATTACAACAATATTATAATAAAATTTATATTATAATAATTTTCAAGTATTTTTAATATTATTATATTATAACTATATTTTATTATTTTTGTAAGATTTTTTAATATTTATATTTTATTAGTATTCTTAAAATTTTATTAACGTTCTTTAGATTTTCTTAAAATTTTATATTATTTATTTAGTTAATATTTTAGTAATATTTTACTATTTACACTAATATTTTATTAATATTATTGTTATAAATAAAATATTAAGATTATTAATTTTTTATCTCAAATTTATTAATACAATTTAATTTGCAATAGTAGATTTAATTTAATAGTATTTATAATATTTAAATTACTGCTACAGTTAATTTTGTGGTCAACTTTTCCACTTACACTTTTACATTACCAACCAAACACCGTAAAACACAATATACTTTACCATTTACACTTTCACTTTATCAACCAAACACCGTAAAACACAATATACTTTTCCATTTACACTTCACTTTATCAACCAAACACCGTAAAACACAATATATTTTCCTCTGCTACAGTTCACTTTTTCCATTCTCATTTTACGACTTACGACTTGCGACGTTTTATAACGAAACAAACAGGCCCTCTATCTATTCATGAAAACCAGATCGGTTAAACCGAAAACCAAAACCAAAACATGAAACTTGTGTGTGTATAATGAACTTGAGCATATCACACTATCTAATATTTAAACAAGATCTAAACAATCTTAAACTAAACTAAAACAAACCGATGTTTTCTTGTAGAATACCGTCTCCAAGTCGACGCGATCCAAATGTGATCCACCGAGCTTGACTCCACCGAGTACTAGATGTGAACTTGACGCTCGAGCTCTTGAATCACCAAGTGAAAGCTCCAAACACCTTTGTTGAAGTTCATCACCTACTAATATTTTGGTTAATATCTGAAACTAAATATCACAAGATTATTAGTAAACTATAACTACATGAGTTAATCATCATTAAAACTAGAGTGAAGGGCCTCTGGGCCACATTCCCCCTTTTTGATGATGACAAAACTCATGGAGTTATATATGCATAGATTAAAGTTAAGCTTCATAGAAGCTCCCCCTTAACTCATGCATAGCAATAAACAATAAGATATTCAATGAATGCTCAACATAAATATGCATAAACATGCATAAAATAAGGAAATGAAACCAACATGATCTTTTATACCAATGAAATAAACATGCTTTTGATATCAATTTTAAAATAAACATGTTCTTAAAAATAATGTTGCTCTTAATACCAATAAAAACTCTATTTTAAATAAACATGTTCTTAAAAGCAATGTTGCTCTAGATACCAATAAAAATTTCTTTAAAAAAACAATGCTGCCCTTGATACCAATACCAACAAAAGATGCTTTTGAATGGTAAAGAATAACAAATTTAAATATACATGCATATATAAAACTCCAAAATATCTCTCCCCCTTTTTGTCAATTCATCAACAAAGTGGTACAAACAATAAAAGGCATAAACAATATTTTCCCTTTTTGCATAAAACAAAACATAAAGGTATATATGCTATATACATTCATGAAGAGGAGAGACGTGAAGTTAACTCCCCCTGCATACATACATTTATATGAAAAGAGATGACTAAACCCTAACCACATAAAGCATAATATGCAATGTATAAAAGGAGATGTGAAGATCCTACACACACATGTACTACATACCAAAGAAAGGTCAATAACTTTAATATGACATACACTCAACATGAATCTGTATATAAAGAAGATGTTGAGCTTCCCTTGCATATAAGCAATACAAATCAAAATGATACCAATTGAAAGATATATCAATTAAGTACGGAAGTATATATCAAAACATCATGATACCAATTTATGATACCAATTGAAAATAAACAAAACAACAAAAATTTTGATATCAATTAAAAGATATAAACATATAGGTAATCTTGATACCAAATGAAAAAATAGTACCAATTGAAAATATTTTACACTTTTGAGACCAATTGAAAATATAAAATCTTTTTGGTTAAACACTAAAGTCATTTTGCAATATAGATACCAAATAGAGAATACTATCAATATAAGATTCTTGATATCAATATTGAAAATGAAACATATTCCAATTGAAAATAATTTTCATTGGGAGCATATGATACCAAATTAAAAATCAATATCAATTTTCAATCATTTTTCAACATAAAGAGTGGGAGTAAGATATCAATGGTAAACAAAATCGATTGAAAGGTAAAACATAAATTTTCTCCCCCTTTATGAATACTAATGAAAACGATGCATAAGCTTGTATAAGATACCAATTTAAAAATAATTGCCAATGAGGACTAATTCAAGCTTAGCATAACCAAATTTGTGCTTAAAATATAGAGATATAGTAAGCACAATCACAACACATATATATATGTATGAAATATAAATATCAATCGAAATTGATACTATTTGAAGTTGAAGCATACATATATAGAAACAAATATGAGTATACAAAATAAATGTCAATTGTGAAACCAATTGAAAACACAATGAGGAACAAGTGTATAACTCATACTCCTTACCACCCATTTCATGCACATGTTTAATAGATTTTCAATAATGCATACAAGGCATGATCGCCCAACCAACCGCCCTTGAATGGGTAGGGGTTTTCAAAAATAAGTTTAAAAATAATTTTAGCACAATTGAAAACTCTATCAAAATGAAGAATACGAACTAATTATATGATAAAATTATAAAACTAGTACGAAATCCTTCAAGTAAGTAATAAAATAAGAATATATTCCATGAAAAACATGTAAGTCACACGATCATCAACACTCAAAATCTATAAAGTACATATCATACTCATGAAAACAAAATCATGAGAAAACATCAAATAATGTGAGTGTATAAGTTTTGCGTGAAAGATATAGTCATGAAAATAGGCAATTAAGCTCAATGTGAAATTTCTTAAAACAAAAACACGAAAATCATTAAAAGTTAATTTTCAATAATATAACTTCAAGGCATATGTATGTTTTGTACAAACTAAAGTATACATATATATCCAAACATGAACGAGTCCACAAAAATATATGCATGAAGGCAAGTGGTTCAAGGATGTATATACATACTATTAGTTTAAACAAAATAGACATATACATGAAGCTAATCATAAATATGAAACATGCACGAAATAGGGAATACAAATTAAAATGTATGAATCATCAAAATTAGGCTATACTAGTACATCTAATGGGTACAAATGACATTTAGGCACAAACATAAAATAATCTATTTGTGGCTCACTAGCTGTACAAGTATTGACACAAGTTTTAATGAAAACTACATCTTAAACATGTAATCAAAACATGAAGCTCAAAACTAAACATAAATCAACATGATCAATATGTAAATGTACGTGTCTTAAATCTATGATATACATGATAGCTAAACTAAATTGAGAACACAAAAGTAATAATCTATATGAATATGGGTGTATCTCAAATACTATACATGTATGTCACAAATCTAATTATCATGGCATTTATCATAATAATCATGAAACATGAAAACATGCTAAAATCAGCAATGGAATCATGTAAATATAAATGGGAGTTAGAGATTGTTACCAAAACCATGAGGGTACATCTCTATGTCTCCAAACCATGGTGATCCTCGCACCAAACTCCCCTTGAAAGTGATGCATCCAAAATAGTCTCCGTTTAGCTCGGAACGCATCCACTTCAAGGCATCATCACTCTCACGTCATGTGAGAGCCCACACCTACATCAAATAAAATAGGAGTGATTTTTGTACCCATACTCTTTTGGGTCCATGGGTGTTAGCTCCTTTCCTAACTCAAACAAATTTATTTGCTAAATTTACATCATGTAGTCTATCATAACAAAACTTAGCAAGGTGGCTCTTACATCCATAATGTGTACAAGTGTATACATGAGCATACATAGTGTTGTGTGCATGAACGTGAGGAGCATGTGTATGCCGTATTTGGTATTCATGCATATTTGGAACTTGTTTTCTTTCGAAATATGGATTCCAACCGTGTGTAGTCCATGGCATATTGGCTCAAAGTGGAGCCCAAACAATCAACACTCTTCTTTAAAATTTTTAAATCAATTTCAATCATGGAAGAAGAGGTGCATGCAATAGGTATGCTAGATGATGAAGTTACATTAGCATGGCAAACATGAGAGTCTATCATTTTTCAAAGAAATATTTTTCTTAGAAATCAAATCCAATCTTTTGATATAGAAATAATTTATTTTGTTTTTCAAAGATTCATTTTCTTTTACAACCAAATCAAGTTTTCAAGACAAGATCTCATTTTCCTTCAAAACCTCATTGCAATCATTTCTATTTTTCAAACTTTCATTTTCTTTTAAAGCAAGTTCAAGTTGGGATTTCAATGAGTCTCTTTCATTAGAAATCTCTTCCTTCTCTTGCAAAGTCAAATCAAGTTTGAACACAAATCCTTATTTTCTTTGTTAAGTCCAAAATTTTTCTTTTTCAAAACTTATATCTTTATAGCAGTTTTTCACAAACAATAAAAAGTTCTTCATTCAAAGCATCGGCATCACATAATCATCGCCGGAAGAACTAGAATAATCATCTAGTTGAGATTCCGAATATACCTCAAGGGAGTCATTCCTTGGAGCATGTAGCAACGTTATTCGGATTCTTCTCCACTAGATTCCTTCTAATGTTTGGCGCTTGAAGCTCGGAGGAGGTCAAAGCGTTCCACACTACAAAAGCGGAATCATAATGAGAAACCAACATAAGATATTCTTTATTAAGCGTGCTTCTAAGTGCCGTTAGGGCTTGTGCATTGGCCTCTATATACTTGCTATTACCAAGATAGAATTTCTTGATAGCGGCAAGAAAACATGCAAGCCTAAGATTTTTAGATACATACTCATCCTAAATTTTCATATATCAATGTTGGAAACATCAAACATGAGAAGGGTTAAGAAATCCATGAGTGTGTGTAAACAATATAAGTGCGCAAATGCAAATACTAGATTAGCAACCAAGATCACATTCCTAGGTGGTTAAACCTAATATCAGGAGCGTAGGCTCTGATACCAATTGAAAGTACACCTAGAGGGGGGTGACTAGGTGAAAGACTAATTTATGACAAATAATGCGGAATTTAAAAACTAATGTAACACACTTAGTGTAACCAAAGAGTGTAGCCGAATTCCAAGTGAAGGGCTCTGGACTAACTCCTCTTGATTCGTCTGAATAAGAGTTGAGGTGCCATATGAAGCTCTCTTGGTTACACAAGTGAGGCACACAAACAAACACAGCCCAAGCATATAAGTATGAATAAGCAATATGAATGATGCAATGCACAATATAAATGAGAGAGAGTTAGAGAAAGTGGATCAAACGCAAATACAAGGATATGTTTCGAGATTCGAGCACATAGCTCTACGTCCCCCCCCGCCTTCACTCAGAAGGATTTTCACTAACTCATCCACACAGGACTTCCCACATAGGGAACCTCTACTGAGGATTTGGGTAAATTAACCGGGAGTACACAACTCCTCTCTCAACAAATACAACATATACACTTAAAGGCAAGGCACAAAACCAACAATATCAACCTCACAAATGAGGGATAGGAACAAAGCCAACACCAAAAACAATCACCTCACTCTCGAGGATTTCAACACAATCTCCACTATCACCTCTCACTAGAGGGATATCACAAATCAAGGAGGGTTTACAACTTGGTGGTCTCTCTCAACCACAAACCAATTTTCCCACGAAGATAAGATCCTATAGATAGGATAGATAGATAATCTCAAGTGTGAGAAATAAAGAGTTTCGAAATCAAAATCATAAAAAAAACTCTTGGGAAAAACTTCTAGAATAGATATAAAAATGAAGATAAAAACAATCCCAAAGACTTTTCTTTTCTTGATTTTTTACCCTTTAAAACAAATAAAGATAAAATCTTTTTGGGTTAAAAAACTTTTGAAAACTTATATATAAACACTAGAAAGAATGAGAATTTTTGCTCTTGGAAATCTTGTTCAAACAAACTCAAATGGGGGGGTATTTATAGCCCCCACAAAATTCTGCCTGTTGGCAGCTAGAAAGGGCTGAAATGCCCTTCCGTCGACCGGCGCGGTCGTCATATTTTTGACCGTTGAGCCCACCGGTCGACCGGCTCAGTCGACCGAGACTGGATACAGAGAGCAGAGCTCTCTGCCTGTCGACCGACCCGGTCGACCGGGGCCATTTCTAGAGAGCAGAGCTCTCTGGACGGTCGACCGACCCGGTCGACCACCCACCAGCCCAAGCTGGCGTGCACGCTTGTGCACGTCAGTCGACTGCACCGGTCAATGACTACTGCTACGATCGACCGATCCGGTCGACCAGCAGACAACCAGTCTAGCCATTATAGGACTTAAAAACTTGATTTTTATCTTTAATTAAGTCCCATAATAACACATAAATTCCATAAAATCAGTTCTTATTATATCTTTGAAATACAAATATGCATGACAAAAATTCAACACATATTTTAAACAATTTGAACCATTTTTCTGTGATTGAAAATTTGTCTTTACCAAAAAACTGTATTTTCTAAAATTAGGATTTTTCAAATGAAAATTCGTTTTCTTCAAAAACATGTAAATACAAAAACATGATATTTAAATAACTTTGAAGCATGTTGTATATGGATAGAATCCAATATACATGAAATATAGTATATCTATGTTTTTGACATTAAATTCAAAAATAAGTTTTATTTTAAATACAAAACTCCAACACATGAATAGGCTTATCAAAATAAGTTTTTCTAAGTAGATAAAGCATAGATGTATATAGATCAAATCTAATACATTAAACCATATAAACTTGTTTGTTTCTATCTATTCATGAAAATCAAGATCGGTTAAATCGAAAACCAAAACCAAAATATGAAACTTGTGTGTGTATTGTGAACTTGAGCATATCACACTATCTAATCTTTACACAAGATCTAAACAATCTTAAACTAAACTAAAATAAACCGATGTCTTCTTGTAGAATGCTGTCTCCAAGTCGATTCGATCCAAACGTGATCCATCTAGCTTGACTCCAACCGAGTGCTAGATGTGAACTTGACGCTCGAGCTCTTGAATCACCAAGTGAAAGCTCCAAAACACCTTTGTTGAAGCTAATCACCTACTAATATCTTGGTTAAATATCTGAAATTAAATATCACAAGATTATTAGTAAACTATAACTACATGAGTTAATCATCAAAACTAGAGTGAAGGGCTTCTGGGCCAACAAGAAGTTATGGGCAAGCCTCAATAAGAAGTACAAGGTCGAGGATGCCGATACTCAGAAGTTCGTGATAGGATGATTTCTTGAGTTAAAGATGGTGGATAGCAAGATTACTGTGATCAGTCAAGTGTAAAAGTTCCAACTTATCCTGCTCGAGATAGAGGATGAAAGTATGATTCTACCTGAAACTTTCAGGTTACTACAGTCGTGGAGAAACTCCCACCTGCGTGGAGAGATTTCAAGAACTACCTGAAGCACAAACTCAAAGAGCTAAAGTTGAAAGATCTTATTGTGAGGATTAGAATTAAGGAGGACAACCGAAAATTCGAGAAGAGGAGTAACAAGAACTCCTACAAGTCCAGGCAAATGTGATCGAAGACTGAAAGGAAAAGCGTCTACTTTCAAGGGTTTGAAGCCAAAAAAAACTGCCTCGGGATGCAAACCAAGGACATAGAGGTAAGAACAAGTGCTTTAAGAGAACTTGCTACATCTGCAATAAGGAGGTACATAAGGCGAATGAATATCGCAATTGTCTCAAGAAGAAGAAGAAAGACTAGTGACAGACAAATATGATCGACCATGCATCACCAATCCTATTAACAGTGGTGTCAGAAGTGAATTTGACAATCAACAGTAAGGATGGTGGGTAGATAGGGGCTACCCGACACATCTGCTCCGAGAAAATATTATTCGCTGGATACCAAAAACTGGAGCATGATGAGCAACTGCTCATAGGCAATTCAGCCATCTTCAAAGTTGAAGGAAAGGAAAATGTCATACTAAAGTGGATATCTGGAAAGAAACTCACATTGAGCGACGTTTCGGATAACCGCAAGAACCTGATCTCGGGATCAATCCTTCGTAAGAAGGGTTTTAGAATGATTTTTAAATCTGATAAATTTGTACATACAAGAGTGGGGTGTATGTGATAAAGGGTTATCTTATTGATGACCTTGTCAAGGCCAATGTTGCTGTTGTGGATAAAAAGTCTGTGTATCTGTACTCCAAACTCATAAATAATGGAAAGTCTTCTGTTTATTTGCTTTTGTCTCCTACATTATGACATGCTAGATTAAGACATATAAATTATAAGTCTTTTTAGAACTTATCTAATTTAGATATATTCTTAGACTCAATTTGGAAGAAATTCGCAAGTGTAAATATGTGTTGAGGCGAAGTTCGTGAAAAACTCTTTTCACTCAATTGATTGAAATACTAAACTTTAAGGTTAATTCATAACGACTATTGCGACTTGAAATTTGCACTAACAAGAGGCGAAAAAATATTTTACTACTTTTATTGATGACTATACAAGATACTGTTGTGTGTATTTTCTAAACATTGAGGATGAGACAATGAATATGTTTATAACATACAAAGTTGAGGTTGAGAATTAACTCAACAAGAATATAAAGATTCTAAAATCTGATTAAGGCAAAGAATATGAATCTAATGAATTAAGTGACTTTGTGCTAATTTTAATATAATTCATTAAACTACAGCGCCATATAATCCTCAGCAGAATGAGATTGCTAAATGAAAGAACACAACTTTAATAAGATGATCAATTCCATGCTCGTAAGTTTTGGAGCATCACAGAACTTATAGGGAAAGCTCTGTTAACCGCAAACAATATTCTAAACAGGGATCCCATAAGAAACTGGTCTTATACCATTTGAGTTATGACATAGAAGGTCATTTTCCTACCATTACCTCAAAATGTGGGGGTGCCTTACAAAGAGGCGGCACAACTACCTAAAAAGACTAAGTTGGAATCAAAAATAATGGATTGCATTTTCATAGGTTATGCCTTGAATAGCATTGTCTATAGATTTCTGATACACAAATCAAAAATACTAGATATTCATGTGAACATAATTATCAAATCTAGATGATATGTTCTTTGAAGTCATCTTTCTGTACAAATGAAAAAAAGATAATACTTTTGGAAAGGAACACATGAAATAGCGTCCAGGGATGAAGGACCCAGTGAACCAACAGTAAATGTAGAAGTTGAATTAAGAAAGAGTTAGAGATCAAGAATCTCAAATCCTTTGGTCCAGACTTTGTAGCATATGCACTTGAAAGGAGCCTCGAATATTTAAAGAAGTTATGTCTCTCCACTTAAACCTTTAATAAACAGATCCGCTAGATTATATTTTGACGATACAAAGTCAATAAAGATAATTTCATTTCAGAGTAACTGTTTAACAATGTTATGTCTACGATGAATGTATCTAGTCTTACCGTTACATATAAAGTTTTGTGCCTTATTGACACTGAAAAAAGACAAACTCTCAGACAGCTTTCCAACCGGTCTGAATGATGTCTAACTTGTCGACATTTACAAAGACAAGTCGCAAACAAGCTGACCCGAGGGACAAATCATGACTTGGACTCTACTGATCCAGTAAAGCAGACAGTAAGCCAAGGTTGCCTTTGAAGAGACCTAAACAGGCCTAAGATGCTGAGTTAGTTCAACAATCAGTATCACATGAGCTCAAAGGGATAGCCTCTCCTGAGAGGCTAAGTTTGTCTAGATTCGCCTTGAAGCTCTCTACAGAGAGCTAACTTACAGCTTCGCCGGAAACTAATTCTAGCTTCGTCAGAAGCTTTTTTCTTGATAGCTTCGCATGAAGCTCTTCATAGCTCCACAGAGAGCTAACTTATAGTTTCGTCTGAAGCTAATCTAGCTTCGCCAAAAGCTAATTCTATATCTGCCGGAAGCTTTTTTGATAGCTTCTTATGAAGCTCTTCATAGCTCCATAGAGAGCTAAATTATAGCTTCGTCGGAAGCTAATTCTAGCTTCGCCGGAAACTTTCTTGATAGCTTCGCATGAAGCTTTTCATACCTCCACAAGGAGCTAACTTACAGCTTCTCATGAAGCTAATTCTTCGCTATCGCTAGAAGCTTCCTTGATAGCTTCTCCGGAAGAGACTAGCTCCGCATGAGGAAAGTAATCGCCCTACTAAGTTAGTGGGGAGTTAATGGGTAGTTACACCCATGATCCCTCATTAAGAGGAGCCAATTGAGGGGAGTTAATGGGTAGTTACATCCATGATCCCTCATTAAGGGGAGACAATCAAGGGAATCATAACTCCCTATTGAGCCTATAAATAGCCCACTAGGCTAGGCTCAGGGTCTTGAAAAGATTCAAGTCCAATAGGCTCACGGTCTTGAAGAAATTCAAGTCCAAGAGGCTTTTTGAAAAGCATAAGCTTCTTTGGTGGCTTTAAAGCTTAAGCCAACAAGAGATCTACTCTCTCGCTTTCAAGAATTCAGAGAATTACTTCTCTAATCTTACAAGGATAAATTCAGGTGCTAATATCCTTATTAACACTCTAAAAAAGTTAAGATTCCTAACTGGTCTGGACAATGTCTAGCTTGTTAACATCTATAAAAGACAAGTGGCAGACAAGCCGACGACCAGTTTTTCACCCATTTAAGAGGAGACGTAGTATAACTTAGACTCTACTGATCCTGTGAAGCAGACAGAAGCAGTAAGCAAGAAAAGCTCGTGAGAAGGCCCAAGCAGGTCCAGAGACACTAAGTTAGCTCAACACTTAGTCTCGCACGAGCCCACGAGATAAGTCTAGCATAAGAAGCCAAGTTGCTTAGCATCGCAGGAAGCTCCTTCACAGTCTTGCTACGAGCTAACTTAGAGCTTCGTCTGAAGCTAATTCTAGCTTCTCCGGAAGCTTTCTTGATAGCTTTTCATGAAGCTTTTCATAACTCCACAGAGAGCTAACTTACAGCTTCATCTGAAGCTAATTCTACCTTCTCCGAAAGCTAATTCTAACTTCTCAGGAAGCTTTCTTTCTAGCTTCTCATGTAGCTCTTCATAGAGCTAACTTACAGCTTCACCTGAAGCTAATTCTAGTTTCTCCGGAAGCTTGCTTGATAGCTTCTCATAAAGCTTTTCATTAGCCCCGCTGCGGGTCTTTTTATGGTCACCTTTGACCAATCAAATCTCTAGATGAGATCAAATCTAATTGAGATCAAATTTGGCAGTTATTTGCCATGATCTTTTGACTCTCCAATCAAGTGAGAAGATCAGGAGAAATCTTTCAGTTATTTAGAAAGAATTAAGGGTGCATCCCTTATTTAGCAGAGCGGATCAAGAGATCAGCACTACTTGCTATTCCTAACTTCGCAAAAGCTTCTCTAGCCTCGCGGCAAGGCTACTACTTCCAGATGTAAAATAGATTGACTCAATTTGTTTCCATATTTTCAGGGCGATTATATCCCTACTCCTCCTTATAAATAGCCTACCAGAGGCATAGAGAGCAGAGGCTGGAAAAAAGAGGAGAGACGGCTAAGGACAGGGATCTACTCTCTTACTTCCAAGAATTCAGAGAATTACTTCTCTAATCAGGGTGCTAATACCCTAAGATCTTCCTCCCTCTCAAGGAATTTTCAAAACCAGGCGAGAAGGAATTCCCAAGCGAGGCAGCTCGAGATGTAACAAGAGAGCTCTACCGACCTTATGTTCTCTGATTCCCCGAACCAGGCGTGAAGGAAATCCCATCAGGCAGCAATCTGATTGTCTGATTGATCACATCGTCAAAGGGATATAGTGATCGCGCGTTGATTAGATTCCTACCGGCACATTTTCCCAGAAATCTCAGAGGAGATCTACCCGTAATCTTCTTACTACAAAGAATTACTTGTAATTTAGCTCCTCAACTCCTTTTTTGTAAGTTTTTCCCTTTGCAAAAATCAATGGAAAACAAGATGGCGACTCCGCTGGGGATTGCATTCTCCATTGTTGAGAATCAAGTGTCGCAATGCGACGAACAGACCTTCGGGTCTACTGCTGAGCGCAAGGAAGTCGGCGTAGCCGGAACTCCTCTGGTTAATTCTTCGAAGCAAGTCTCTGTCGAGACAGATAAGGCTCTCCGCAAGCCTACTACGGTCTTCTGGTGCAACAAGGAGGGTCAGGATCTAAGCCTGTTACCTTCAAAAATCTAGTCGTTCATTTCGACCAAGAAAAATTTGAAGAACTCCTCTCTGGAGGTGGTCCAATGCTCGACGCACGGAAGCATAAAAAGGTCTCGGTGACCAAGATTTCAGAGCAGAAACTAGCCCTAGATGGGCGAGTAGCCAAATGGATTTCCTCCCAACTCCTCTCAGCCTCGAGCGAGGCTAGCCAGGTTCCCTGCGAACCTAAATCTCCTCTTCCAAAGCAGATGTGGAGGCCAAAGCAGAAAGCTCTATATGAAGCTTCAGGCGTAGCTATGCAACAGGCTCGCCTATAATGCAAGGACAAAGGCAAAATGCTTGCCTACTTCGCCAAGGTCATTAGCCGCGAAGCTAAAACGGCGACTATAGTATCGCCTAATTCAGGCAGCAACTCCTCGCGCCAACCTTGTTCTTATGAGCGAATTTACTGATGACATGGCAAACACAACGCCAGTACCTCAGGTACGCGTGTAGTTGCCAGCCGCCAGACTGGAACTAAAGCACCTAGCAGTGCTAATCATCTTTGCAGTAAGAAAGCGAACAAAGCACCACAGCGTGCTTCGCCCCCCAGTTCCTCGAACGTTAAGCTCGCTTTTCACAGGGGAGCTAAGGGTTCGTCTCTAAGTGTTGACAGCGGTGCTTATGTAGTTTCAGCACCCAAGGATATTCCAAAGTTCTTAGCCACGAAGCTAGAGTTAAAGCACTATCTAGGGCTAACCACCTTCGCAGCAAGGAAGCTGACAAAGCACCACAGTTTGCTCCGCTCCCCAGCTCATGAAGCACTAAGCTCGCTCTTCGCAGCGGAGCTAAGGGATCATCCCTAAGTGTTGACAGCGGTGCTTATGCAGCTTCAGCACCCAAGGACATTCCCAAAGTTTTTAGCCGGGAAGCTAGAGCTAAAGCACTATTTAGTGCTAATTACCTCTGTGGTGATGAAAAGAAGAGGGCATCATCGTATGCGCAATCCAACAGAGCCTCTGCGCTAAACCACTTAAGCCCGCGGCTGGGTCGGATTTGCAAGAATTTTTGACAAGCAAACAGAAGTCAGAATCTTTCCGGACTTCTACCTCCTGTTGTCAACAAGTGGGATGTCAGTTGGTTATAATCCACTCATTCCATTACCGGCTAGGACCAATCCCCGCCACTCCTCCAGACCGACGATCAGCTTTTGATCGACAATCGTACAAGATCCTGTGAAGCATCGCAAAAGGAGCGTATCGCAAGATCTGCCCTCTGCATCCGTTAATATGATCGGAAGGGGATGAGAACCGCGTAAGGACAGACGAGCGTCGCATGCCACTCCCTCCAGTTCTCCAGATCTAGATTATAGTCCGGGCCTTGGCGAAGTCTTAGTACACAAAGAAGGTGTCTTCTGAAACACCAGATCTAGGGTCGCAATACCCTACAGTTATGAGCAGCCATCCTCCTCACTACAGTAACCTCCCCAGAACCAATGAGAAGATTATTCCAATGGTCTGATGAGGAGGACGAAGATAGTGGGTATGCCTCTTCAGCGACAGTCAACTCGGTACGAACGGGTAGAGTATCAGTGAATATGGCTGATAACGGTAATGATGACCTCCGCTAACGGTTGAAAGCTCAAGAACAAATCTCTAAGACTCAACAGGAAGTTTTAGACAACATTCAACAGATGATCGCCCAACTCCTTATTAACTGAAAAACAATGATACAGGGAGTGATCATAATAAGGAAGAACATCATAGCAATGAACAACCAAAGACTGAGAAGTCAAAGGAAAGTTCTTCTATGGACGCTGAAGTTCTTAAAGGTATCCAAGCTCAGATCGCATCCCTAACTCAGAGGGATGAACTAAAGAAAGTAGGGGCAGTTCGTCTTTGCCCTTTAGAATGGGATTCAGTACCATACCCACCAAAGTTCAAGCCACCAACGTTACATACGTATGATGGTAAGAGCTCGCCAAATCAGCACATCTACTACTTCTGGTCTCAGACCGGTAATGTCATAGACAATGATGCTATCATGGCCAGACTGTTCATTGGCACCCTGAAGGGGGTGCATTCGACTGGTTCCGAAGCCTTCCCCCGGCCCTATCAATTCTTGGATCGACCTAGAAACTCAATTTCTTTCTTATTTCTACGAGGATGATACTGAGGTGACCATGGACAAACTCCTCTCTACCGTACAGAAGAAGGGCGAATCTGTTCGCGACTACATTGAATGGTTCAGAAACTTGTCTTTGATGTGCCCAGCAGGGATGCCATTATCCATGCTCTTACAGACATGCAGGCATAACTTCCTCGACCAAGTGGAGATTCGTATGGGGCTGTCAAAGCCCATACCTGGAAGGAACTAGTCGAATAAGCTGAGATAGCCGAAAAGTCGGCTAAGAAGTTCGAACCATCTATCCCTAAAGGCAAATGGGGTATGAATAATAAGGAGCGCAGAGACATGGTACAATTTTCCTCAGCTAAAGGGAAAGAGACTATGTTCGTTGAATTGTCAGGGGACGTTCATTTGAAGGCCAAGAAGAGCGGCTTCAATAATCAGGAGTCTAAGTTTTCTCCGAAACAGTACTCCTTTAAAGACGAACAGGTGGTCGCAATATTCCATTTACTCCACAAAGGGAATAAATTGAATCTGCCGGATGTTTGACGCCCTAATAAAATGGGACACACGAACGACCCTAACTATTGTCTCTTCATAGGATGGTTCATCATCCTACTGATAAGTGCTTTGTCCTCAAGGACAAAATTCAGCTCTAGCGATGCCGGAGTTCTGACTCTGAAATCAGAGCAAAAGAAAGTCACTGCAAACATGGTGACTCTCGAGTTCGGCAAAACCCCAAAAGTCACAGTTCCTAACGGGACCTTTCCAATCCCTGCACCACGACTGGAAGTAAAGTTTCCTTCAGCTAAAACTCAAGAGAATAAGGGTCTTGTTCCTTGACACTGGAGACAGAAGAATCATGTGGATACACCCAGACCTTATCCAAGACGAACAATGGGATTCGAAGAAATCCAAGTCGAAGGACAAATCTTGCAATGTATCTCCATCCTGCCGGATGATGGCAATCTCACAGTAGCTTCTCTCAGCGATTCTGAAGGGAAAAGCACGCTTGCATGACGCAGGCTGATGTTCCTCAGCTGACAGGTACTCGATCCCGAAAATCATACTTAAAACAGTATGAGAAAGCTACTGACGAGACACAACAACAGATGTCGTCAGTACAAATATCCACACCGGCTCCGCTCCCGACAACGGGAAAAGAGAAGCAGAAAGAATCCGATTCGACCATGTCCTGAAGAAGCCTTCAGGCCCAGGGCTTAACATGCCCTTTCGTTTTGACATATTGGCCCAGCTGGCTAATATCCCAACTCGTATTACCATACACGAGCTCCTTTGACTCTCAAAAGAGACAAGAGAAGCACTCAGAGATGCACTGGCTAACTCAGAATCATTCCTGACATATATGCCAAAATCCCTAAAGATGACAGTCAGTCTTCTTGCCCTGAATAACATCATGTGCAATCAAAGGTACCTGCTATTACCTTCACAGCGGAGGATATGCTTCTCAAGGATAATAAGCACGATCGACCTTTATACTATACCGGATACATCGATTCGACATGCATTGAAAGGGCACAAGTTGATACGGGGTCTGCACTCAGTATCATCCCCAAAAGACTCCTCTACTTTCTTGGCATACCACTGTATCGTTTGTCTGCAACTACTACAATAATATACGATAATAATCAGGGAGTAGTCATCTACTTGAAAAGATTCGACTCCGTTGCTGAATAGGGAGCCTGAAGTCAGAGGTGACGTGCTATGTCATTGACGCTGACACGTCATACAACTTGTTATTAGGGAGACCTTGGATCCACGCTAATTGGATTGTCCCCTCCACTCTGCATCAGTGCTTCAAATATGTTGAAGATGATGCAACAGTACGAGCTGTCTTTGCTGAGAAGCAACCATTTAAAGGGGTGAAAAATTACTTTACTGACACTCTCCTGTATCAAGAGATCGGTGAAACATCAAAAGAATCATTGCCTGACAATGATGATAGTGGCAGTGAGGCGGATTCAGAGTCTAAAGTAGACATGCCAGCCATTTTGATCCGTAAACCGATTATAGCATGTCTTAATAATCCCCATTGTAACACTCCTTCTGAAGATGAGGGCGAATGGGTAATTAATGACAATATTCCTTTGATTATTCTGTGAGTGTTGAATTGTTTGAATCCGTTACGGATAGCTCTCTGCACATGCCTTTACATAAACCAAGTTCATCAAGTACACCCGTGAAATTCATAGAAGGATCCATTTTAGTGGTTCATCCATCCAAAGAGGGTCAATTATCAATAATATTCGGTAAACCCACTGCAAAGGTCTACAGCCGCGAATTCAAGTTCAGACTCAGATACCCCACAATTTTTTCATTATGCGCGATCAGCACACCATATGATGAGGAAAATGGGATACAACCTGCAGCATAGAAAGGGCCTGAATTTCAGAAAAGGAAAATGTAATTTTCTGCGCAACTTCGTGCCAGAGGAAAACTGACAAGTTACTATGATAACACATGCAGGGGTTTGGGATACGTTACACCCACATCGCCAGAAACGGTTCAATCCGAAGATAAAACCAATCCCATCACACTCTGCCTCTTCTTTCGAATGGGACTCGGACGTCACTGTGGAAACGGTGTTCAAAGAGCTCACTGTTAATATGACTTCAAGCAGCCAATTGGAGCCTGCAGAAGCTACTGATGAGGAATCATGAGCTCAGCAATTGGATCTCCAGTGGGAAAAGTGATTCAAATAATGCGAACCACCTACTGAAGACAAGGTGATCCAGGTTAACTTGGGTAGTCAAGATCACCCTAAGCCCATCTTTATAAGTGAAGGCTTATCACTCACAGAAAGAAAAGAATTGATGATACTTATAAAGGATTATATAGAAGTCTTTGCATGGAACTACGAAGACATGTCCGGACTTGATCCACAAGTAGTCATGCGTCGTCTGAACATCAAGCCTGACGCCAAGCCAGTCAAGCAGCAGCAACACCGGTTTCGTCCGAACATTATGGAGGCTATGGAAGTCGAAGTTCATAAGCTCATTGCATGTGGCTTCATATGGGAGAACAAATCCAGATTGGGTTGCTAATATTATTCCCATTCTCAAGAAGAATGAGAAAATACAGATCTGCATCGACTACCGTGATCTCAATACAGCCAGTCCTAAAGATGAATTCCCACTGCCCATCACCGATATCATGATTGACAATACCTGTGGATTCGAAGGATGTCCTTCATGGACGGCTTTTCAGGGTACAATCAAATTAAGATGTATCCAGAGGATGAAAAGCATACTTCATTCCGGACACCGTTGGGGATATACTGTTATACCGTGATGCCCTTTGGATAAAGAACGCAGGGGCAACTTATCAGCGGGTGATGAGTATGATTTTCCGTGATCATCTCTGAAAAACGGTAGAATGTTATGTCGACGACATTGCTGTCAAAAGTCGCGATAAGAATGACCATCTTCGTGACTTGAGAAAGATGTTCGACATAATGCAGGCTCATCAACTAAAGATGAATTTGGCAAAATCTTTCTTGGGGGTTTCGAGTGGCAAATTCCTTGGATTTATTGTTACATCAAGAGGAATTCATCTTGACCCGGACAAAGTCAAAGCCATTCAGAACATGCATCCACCTAAGAATCTCAAAGAACTTAGAGGCCTATAAGGTAGACTGACTTATATCAGAAGATTCATCGCAAATCTCTCAGGCTGCTGTCAACCGTTCACCCATTCATGAAAAAGGGTGTCTTTTTTGTATGGAATCAAGCCTGTCAAGAAGCTTACGAAGATATCAAAAGATATCTCACAAAACCTCCAGTCTTAGTAGCTCCCACATCAGGGAAACCGTTCCTGCTTTCTAATTTAGAAGCACAAGAGGTGCTTAAAGAAGCGCACGACGGCATATGCGAAGCTCATCAGTCAGGTCCAAAACTTAAGGACCGATTGCACTGGCTTGGATAGTATTGGCCAACTAATATAGCCGGTGCCATCCAATATGCACAGAGGTGTAAGGCTTGCCAAATCCATGCGAACTTCATACATCAGCCTCCAGAGTTGCTTCATCCAACTGTTACTTCATGGCTATTCGAAGCGTGGGAATCAATGTCGTAGGGCCGATCAGCCCCTCCTCAACGAGAGGTCATCGGTTTATCTTAACAATAACCGATTACTTTTCAAAGTTGGCAGAAGCTACACACTGGTGGAAGTTAAAACTTCTAACGTAGTTAATTTCATCAAACACCATGGCATCCATCGATTTGGTGTCCCTAGGCGGATCATCCATGATAATGGTCCCCAATTTGCGAGCCACGTATTCTATCAATTTTGTGATAAATACCAAATTCAGAATGTGGCATCAACTGCTTATAACCCCGCTGCTAACGGCTTGGTGGAAGCATTCAATAAGACAATCATTAAGCTACTCAAAAAGTTTATTTCCTCAAATAAGCGAGACTGGAATGAGAAACTTAGTGAATGTCTTTGGGCCTACCGAACTACAATTCAGACCCCGACAGGTAATATACCTTTTTCTCTGGTATAACAGGTGCGAAGCAGTCATACCGTTAGAAATCCAGATGCCGTCATTATGAGTCGCTTTGATGACTAAGATGACAATGGAGGACAACGATCGGTTGCGACTCCAAGAGCTCGAAGCCCTAGATGAGAAGCGGTTACAAGCTCAGCAACACATTGAGTTGTATCAAGACCGGATCTCAAAAGCCTTCAATAAGAAGGTCAAGCAAAGAGTCTTTTAGAAAGGAGATTTGATTTTAGCCGTCAGACGACCAATGATCATGACGCACAAAGCCAAAGGTAAATTTCAGCCCAAATGGGAAGGACCGTTTGTAATAGAAACAGTCTATTCAAATGGGGCATATCGCCTTATGACTTCAGATGGTGATTTACTCATGATGCCGATCAACGACAGGTTTTTAAAGAAGTATTATCCTTGATAGGATCCTTCTCATGATCAAGTTAATATTACACCTCTAATCAAGACCTTCAGATCTAAGATATGCAGAAGGAGCGCTCCTCTCTTTCTCTAAACGAGATCATACAACCATAAATCAGTATCGAGCTGATCGTATACTGGTTGTCTCAAAAGAGAATCAAGGTTACGAATATATTAACAAATAATCCAACACCTCTAACGGTTAAGGACAGAGGAAAATGTTGGCCTTTAAGCCCAACATAAGTCCTCGATAACTCATCATGCTGAGGGGAATAGCATGGCTAGCCCGATTCAAATGGTAGCTGGTAAAGGCATACCAAATCCGTTGACAGTTGAGAATTTGCTAAAAATCCTAAGGGACCTGTTCCCATTTGATTCCGCAGTTAGGATAGAGGAAATGTTGGCCTTTAAGCCCAACATAAGTTCTCGATAACTCATCATGCTGAGGGAAATAGAATGGCTAGCCCGACTCAAACGGTAGTTGGTAAAGGCATACGAAATCCGTTGATAGCTGAGGATTTGCTAAAAATCCTAAGGGACCTGTTCCCATTTGATTTCGCAGCTAAGGATAGAGGAAAATGTTGGCCTTTAAGCCCAACATGACAACTCATCATGCTGAGGGGAATAGCATGGCTAGCCCGACTCAAACGGTAGTTGGTAAAGGCATACCAAATTCGTTGACAGCCGAGGATTTGCTAAAAATCCTAAGGGACTTGTTCTCATTTGATTCTCTCTCCAAAATCACTTACCAATTATCATCCATGAAATGGTAAGACCACATAT